>OU342745.1:474151521-474301327 GCA_910589775.1 Avena eriantha
TGCATGTGTGTTCTTCTAAACAAACCACATAAGGATCCACCAGTGTCATTGCATGTCTGTTCTTTTCGTGAACCACATAAGGATCTACCAGTGTCATTGCATGTCTGTTCTTTTCATGAATCACAGCTAGAGTCATTGCATGTCTTTTACTTCCATAAACCACATGTGGATCCACCTAGTGTGATTGCATGTATGTTCCTCTAAACAAACCACATAAGGATCCACCAGTGTCATTGCATGTCTGTTCTTTTCATGAACCACACCCAGTTTCATTGCATGCGTGTTCTTCTAAACAAACCACATAAGGATCCACCAGTGTCATTCCCTATTTGTTCTTTTCATGAACCACACCTAGTGTCATTGCATGTGTGTTCTTCTAAACAAAAAATATAAGTCATTGCATGTCTGTTCTTTTCATGAACCACACACGGTGTCATTGCATGTCTGTTCTTTTCATGAACCACGGCTAGAGTCATTGCATGTATGTTCCTCTAAACAAACCACATAAGGACCCACCAGTGTCATTGCATGTCTGTTCTTTTCATGAACCACATAAGGATCTACCAGTGTCATTGCATGTCTGTTCTTTTCATGAACCACACCCAGTGTCATTGCATGTATGTTACTTCCATCAACCACATATGGATCCACCTAGTGTGATTGCATGTTTGTTCCTTCCATACACCACATAAGAATCCACCAATGTCGTTGCATGTCTATTCTTTTCATGAACCACTCCTAGTGTCGGTGCATGTCTGTTCTTTTCATGATCCACACCCAGTTTCACTACATGTCTGTTCTTTTCATGAACCACATAAGGATCTACCAGAGTCATTGGATGTGTGTTCTTCTCGTGAACCATAGGTGGATCCACCGGTGTCATTGCATGCGTGTTCCTCTAAAAAACCACATAAGAATCCACCAGTGTCATTGGATGTATGTTCTTCTCATGAACCACACCTAGTGTCATTGCATGTGTGTTCTTCTAAACAAACCACATAAGGATCCACCAGTGTCATTGCATGTCTGTTCTTTTCATGAACCACATAAGGATGGGCCGACCAGTGTCATTACATGTTTGTTCTTTTCATGAACCACACCCAGTGTCAGTGCATGTCTGTTCTATTCATGAACCACACCTAGTTTCACGGTATGTCTGTTCTTTTCATGAACCACATAAGGATCTACCAGTGTCATTGCATGTCTTTTACTTCCATAAACCACATGTGGATCCACCTAGTGTTATTGCATGTCTGTTCCTCTAAACAAACCACATAAGGATCCACCAGTGTCATTGGATGTGTGTTCTTCTCATGAACCAGACCCAGTGTCATTGCATATATGTTCTTCTAAACAAACCACATAAGGATCCACCAGTGTCATTGCCTGTCTGTTCTTTTCATGAACCACATAAGGATCCACCAGTATCATTGCATGTGTGTTCTTTTCATGAATCAGAGCTAGAGTCATTGCATGTCTTTTACTTCCATAAACCACATATGGATCCACCTAGTGTGATTGCATGTCTGTTCCTCTAAACAAACCACATAAGGATCCACCAGTGTCATTGCGTGTCTGTTCTTTTCATGAACCACACCCAGTGTCATTGCATGCGTGTTCTTTTCATTAACCATAGCTAGAGTCATTGCATGTCTGTTACTTCCATAAACCACACACAGATCCATCGATGTCATTGCTTGCATGTTCTTTTTATGAACCACACCCAGTGTCATTGCATACGTAGCCGTTAGACCGAGTCTTCTAGAAGGCACGCCCTAACACAGTTGTTCTGCTTGACGATTGTTACATACCATTCGATTGGGGCGCTTGGTCGATTGGGATGGTCTTCGTGAGAGCGATCCGCGAGTAGGCTGTTCTGCGGCATGATTGGCCATGCATGATTTGGACAAACTAGCAACACCGGGCGCATCCCTGTTGCGAGTGTCACGTCTCATGAGTTCAGTGGGCCACATCCCAGTGTCACGTCCCCATTACTTCTCTTCCTCCCCGTACTTCTCTTCCTTACCCTCGAAGCCACTTTCCCCACCTCACTCCCACCCTGCCGTAGCCGCAAGCCGACAGGACCTCCATCCCAAGCTCCTCTCCGGCAGCCACCCCCCCCCCCCCACCCCTCTCGCCATGGGTTCAAGGGGAGACGGCGAAGAAACGCGTCGTGACGACAGGGACGGTGATTTCGATGTGAGTCGTCTCATCTCTATTTCTATCATCTGCGGCCAGTTATCTATTTTTTGAGCTAGATCTAATCTGTTTACTCATGCGCGTATGATGTGCTAGGCCAACCAGACGATGTATGACTCCGACTATCACGGTTTAGAGGATGAAGACAGTCCTCTGGTATGTAAACATGGATATGTGCCTGCTAAATTTGTAGCCTTCGAAGGACGAAACGCAGGCAGGAGGTTTCTACGGTGTCAAGGACATCGTGCAATGATGTAAGGCGGAAGTTGCGGTGTTGTCAAATGGGTAGATCCAGAGTGGCCCAAATCTATGCAGAAAACGATGGACAAACTATGGGAAATGACTATCGAGTTGAAAGAATCCGTATTCAGCTCACTTCTTGACAGTGTTGAGATGAAGCTATGGGAACCAGTTGACACGACCAAGCATAAGCGAGATCTCAGGTGGGTGCAAGACAAGGTTATCAAAGTCGAGAAGGAGAGGGACGCGGCGTTGGCCCTGAAGGCTAAAGCAGAGCAAGAACTGACTCAAGCAAGGAACGATCTCCACCAGGCCAAAGTCCTGCAGTACACAACTACGCGTATTGACAAGTGTATGAGGAAAAATGCAGAGAAACAATTGAAGCTGTGCAAGGAAGATGCTAAAAGGAAGGAGCAGACAATTCGATCCTTGCTCTCGCAGGAAGATGCGCATCGGGCCAAGATTAGGAAGTTCAAGGAGATGTGTGATAACTAGTTCTATTTAGCTTAAGCTCCGTGCCTTTTTAAGTTGTAATATTTGTACTTGTTGACCTAGCGATCTGAACTATTGGTCCTGGATTCCAGGGAGGAAAAAAATTGCTCTGACCCCACATTAATTTGTGGAAAAATTTGTGATTTAGATCAATTTCTGCCTCGATTTAGATCTCTGTCCCGGATTGGGAACATAACCGTGGACCAAAGACACATTTTCTACTAGTGTATTCTGACACTGGTGGTTTGTTTAAACGTAATATACGTGGATTGTGCCGCATGCAAATGGCACAACCACAATTTATAAAGTGGAAGCACGTACACCCGGTTACTGGAGATCCAGAAGCTTTGCCAGATGCAGGGGATGCTGGAGAAGAGAGGCGGTGAGATAGACGGGCTCAAGATTAGGCCAGAAAGTGGTACCCATTTCCTCCTCATCTGGGCATTATCGGTGAGAACATTGTTGTTTATGTTGTCACGTCGTTGTGCAGCATCTAAAATAAGTTCCTGCTTTGTGGAGTGTGGCAGCTTAAATAATTTATTTATGTGCCACTTATATTCCGTCGTATTTGGAGACCTCCTGCCACTCAGCAATCGTGGAACCGGTGGATCGTTGTTTTCATATAGCAGTGGCACAATCACAATTTCGGATTCAACTACTGACTCGGGCATTTCCAAACCCTAAGTCGCGGTACATTTTACTCAGAGAACGTGGGTAGATTGTTTCACCTAGAAACATGTCACACACATAGCGATCAGAATTTAACAGAATTACATATATAGGTTCAAGTTCAACACATTACTATGCATCTTCATTGCCAGCAGCCTTCTTCCCTAGCCTGGGTGCCAAGCCTTCACGTCCAATGGCTTCTTTATTTCATGCCTTCTTCCTCTTCCTCGGTGCCAATTTTCCTAGCTTCACGTACTCTGCATCGCCGGGACAATGGGCACCAGATCGTGTCCAGCATCATCTTTCCACTCGTTTTTCATTTCTTCAGGCAGCAAAATGACATCTTTCCACTCGTTTTTAATTTCTTCGAGCAGCAAAATGACTGACCCGGCAGTCATGTTTCTAACATTGCAGCGCTTCCTGTCAAAGAAACAAGACTGTTGCACGACTGCCCAATATCTACAGAGTAAATAAAATAAAAATTACAATTCAGCACAAACATGTGAACCCCAAGAGACCTTTGCTTACCAGGAGCTAATTGGGTTCGAGCAACCACCCTGTCCAAGAATAGAAGGGCGACTCCCAGTAGCAGCTTCCGCATCCAGTACATCACATTTCAGCTCAAACATGGCAGCCGAAGCATACCTTTTCATCAACCCAATTAGCTGACTGTCACACGTTATAGGAACCATGATGCCATGTTCATCCATGAAGCTGAACTTTGCAGTCTGCTTCGGCCATAATTCAACATGATTACGCAGAGTAGCAACCATACCAGATATAGTGCAGATCTGCGCAGGCGCTTCTTCCATCGTGAAACAATGGTGTCCATACCTCTTGCCCTTAGAGTCGTACCTATAGAGGACTACCGTAACCATGTAAGGGGGGTCCGCGCAGATCCCACTTGACAGAAAACTGTGGACAAAATATGTTTGCTAGCGTTGGGCTAACAAATAATTTGACGTTCAGTAGCCAGCTAGCAGTTGTAATTAGTGCGAATAGCAAAGAGAAGGGTAGATCACCCGCTTGTAGACAGAACTTCTTCTTTCTTGATAGTAGGATCTGCCATCCTCCGAGCTGCTCGGCTCGTCGGCGGCGGAGGCGGGCTAGAGCCTCGCAATGGCGGCTACGGCATGCGCCATTGGAGCTCGGGATCAGCGACTAGGCGCAGCAACTGGGCGCAGCAACTTGGCACCGGAAGTCAAATGTCCGAAGGGATCGTCCTACCTGGAGGGTGGATTCCGACGCCGCCGGTGCTAGGGGAAAGATGGGAATGGATTTGTGAAATTGGTCAACGCATCCAATCCACTTAGCTGCTCGATTTGCCTAAGAGGTTGCCGCGTTGGCGCCCGCGTCACGGACAGATGACCGACATGAGGGTCCCGACCGTCTACTTCACGGGGCAGTTTAATGGAATGTTTGAATTTGGCAGGGGTGAGATGAGCTTGCCTCGAAATGGCCCCTCTCAGTAGTTGGCGGCCCAACTTTTCGAAACGCGGTAATTTCAGGCAACTTAGGTACTGCCATGCGCTGGCCTGCCAACTTTGGTACCACAGACGAACAATCCCCTGGTCGGTTGCCCATGCTCGTGACCGCCCCTGCTCGGCTGCCCCTACTCGGTCGCCCTGCCCTGTCGCCGCCTAACCCTATGGAGCTTGAGAGGGAGGGAGAGGGGCCAGGGCGCACCTGGGGCACGGGGACGATGGCGACGATCGGTGGTACGGCGTAGACGAAGATGCTGTGGTGCGGCGTAGACGACGGCGACGGCGTCGGAGCAGCTCCTCCTAGCGACGGCGATCGGCAGTGGTGCGTGACAGAGTGAAAGAGATTGGGGAAGGAGAGAAAGGGGCACGCGCGCGGTTAAGTACTTTGTGGCCATTCGTCCCGGTTGGATCCACCAACCGGGATGTAAAGTCCATACGTCCCGATTGGTGGCTCCAACCGGGATGAAAGGCCAGAGCATACATCCCGGTTGGAACCACCAACCGGGACGTATGAGGTCCACCGTAGGGGCGCGCGCACAGGACCTTTAGTCCCGGTTGGTGGCACCAACCGGGACTGAAAGTCCTTTTTTCAAAAGTTTTTCAAACTTTTCAGAACCATTTTGGTTCCCGCCTTATTTCTTATTTCTTATTTAGGTGTTCACATCTGAAATGATTTGAATTTGAAAAAACTTTCTGTCTTATAAAATAATTATTCAAACTATTAAATTTGAAATGGTTTAAATTTGAATTTGAAAACACTTTCCACATGAAAAGTGTTTCAATCATAAAACACTTTCAACTTGAAAAGTGTTTGAATTTGAATAACTAATGCAGAACCATTTTCTGTTTCCTAAAATAATTATTCAAACTATTTTCCATTTAGCCATTTTCAAATAAAAATGCATTACAGAATGAAAACAATGGATCTCTTGACAAACTTGGGTACACAAATGAACCATTCGTCCTAGCCAATGGATTTAGTCATAATCATATCTAGCCCTATAGTACATAGCTTCAGGGTCATCTTCCGAATCATATTCGTCGTCGTCGCTATGGCATAGTCTGGGGATCCTCAGCCCTTCCCGACTTGTGTAGGAGGAACCGGGGACCGTGAACCATGACATATTCCGGGGGCACCTGCCACTCCAGCCTCGGATGCACGACGCGGGGGGAGAGGGGGATCCCGTATGACGATGCCGCTATGCTCGCGGTCTTCACCACAACCACCCTTATTGTGGCTTTGCGGCAGGTGCAAGTGTGGGTACCGCATGCGAGGATGATCTCCCTCAGCGATGTAGTGCATCGCACCGGTGATAGTCCGGTTCGCCCACCAAAGGCGACGGTTGGTTTCATTGTAGTTCACCGGGGCGGGCCATCACCCTCGTACCTAGCAAGCTCCATTTCCCGCCGGTTAGTGAAGAAGGCATTCCAGGTGTCGTGGTTGTCAGGATCCCAATGGGGATCCATCCACTGCTCCGGCGTGAGCTCTAGGTAGAAGTGGTTTGTGATGGCCACCTGGCGGGCGGAACCTTGAGGCACAGGAGGGACATGAACTCCTCCAACGCTCAGCATCCAGTCAGTGGGCACCCGGTAGCCCGGCGGGCATGGGTAGCTGGAGGCGCACAGCACCTCGGTCTTTTCGAGTGTGAAAATGGCCCAGTATGCGGTGTCCATTGTTGAGAGATGAAGGTGTGGATGTGTGGATAGCCATGGCATGGTTGGCCTAGATATAGAGGTGGCGAGAAAACAAAGCGGGAAGCGATGGGAAATTGCGGGAAATATCTTTAGTCCCGGTTAGTGGCTCCAATTGGGACTAAAAGACTCGGTTAGATGAAAAGGGCGGGAAAGCATAGCGGGAAGCAGTGTGAAATGGCGGGAAATATCTTTAGTCCCGGTTAGTGCCTCCAACCGGTGTGAACCGGTTAGTGCCTCCAACCCTTATTGGATCTGTGAAAAAACATCACATTATGAGTCTAAAAATGAGTTTTTCAAAAAATCACGAGCATTAGATTATGTACCTATAAGTCAAACCAGACCCACTTCCTGCCGATTGGGTTGACATTTGTCTTTTTCTCCAGGTGTGGACGAAAAGGTTTAAAATCCCTAGTTAGGATATTGTTCATGTAAGGTGGTTTACTATTTTTGAAAAATGGGTGGTACCATTTTTTATTTAATGTTTGGTGTTGCTTCACAAAATGCCCTGATTTTGGCACTCGGAAAATAGAAAATAGCTTTTCCATGCGACGAAAAATAAAACTTCCTCCTGCAACATTGTTAGCCATCCAAATATGCACATACATGCACATTATGGGCACAGTATCACAAACTATGCCTCGATTATGCACATAACATTGGTCATTTGGACCGAAAGCCATGAAACTTCGAACATGATAGGTCATTTTGTGAAGGTTTTTTTGAGACATAATCAATATACCAAGTTTGGTATTTTTCATTGCAACTCTGCCATATAATATGACACCACGCGAAGGATTTACATTGTTCGGACCGTTTTTGAATTCCTTATGCTCGTTTCAAAATTTACCTGTTTCCAACTATGGTTATAACGACGGGCATGAATATAGGAGACGAGCCTCGTTAAAACTATTATTGGAACTCTGAAGAAACATCACATTATGAGTCTAAAAATGATTTTTTTCAAAAAATCAGAGCATTAGATCATGTACCTATAGGTCAAACCGAATCCACTTCATGCCGAATTGGTAGACATTTGTCTTTTTCTCTAGGGGTGGACGGAAAGGTTTTGAAATCCCTAGTTAGGATATTGTTCATGTAAGGTGGTCTAGTATTTCTGAAAAATGGGGTGGTACCATTTTTTTATTTAACGTTTGGTGTTGCTTCACAAAACGCCCTGATTTTGGCACTCGAAAAATAGAAAATGGCTTTTCCATGCGACAAAAAATAAAACTTCCTCCCGCAACATTGTTAGCCATCCAAAGATGCACATGCATGCATAATATGGGCACAGTATCACAAACTATGTCTCGATTATGCACATAACATTGGTCATTTGGACCGAAAGCCATGAAACCTCGAACATGATAGGTTATTTTGTGAAGGTTTTTTCGAGACATAATCAATATACCAAGTTTGGTATTTTTCATTGCAACAATGTCATATAATATGACACCACGCGAAGGATTTACATTGTTCGGTTTTTGAATTTCTTATGCCCGTTTCATAATTTACCTATTTCCAACTATGGTCATAACAGCGGGCATGAAGATAGGGGATGAGCCTCGTTAAAACCCTTATTGGATCTCTGAAGAAACATCATATGAGTCTAAAATTCAAAAAATCACGAGCATTAGATCATATACCTATAGGTCAAACCGAACCCACTTCCTACCGATTTGGTAGACATTTATCTTTTTCTCCAGGGGTGGACGGAAAGGTTCCATTTAAAATCACCACAATGAGTTGGTTTTTCAAGGGAAAACAGGATACTGAGGAGCAGTATTCTCTTTTTACAGTTAATCTCTATGCAAGTAATATATTCTCATGGATGAGGAAGAAATCAGCGGTGGCTACATTGCACGAATCCTGCTATCATGTACTCCATATGCAGAAGAATACTTTTGACATTTGCAATGGAGACAGCCAATAGAGTGTTCTGATGCTCTTGTTTTTCTCTGAAATACAAAAGGTTTAACTTGCAAAAAATATTGATTTATTCTTAGATCCTAGTCCAATTCTTGATCTGGCATCAAATTTATTTATCGTTCTGAATTACACTAAAGAAAAAACTGTCAGGTTTCGGATTTACAATTTTCAGTACTTTTATGTTAAATCGGGTCTTCAAGAAAAACAAGATTCTCTTGGAGGAGGAAGAACCATGTAGAACATCTGTGCTGTAATTCTGTGGAGAATTTAAAGTATTCGATTCTCTTCTAAACCAGGCCATTGTATAATACTTTCTGTGTTTTCTCTCTCTTGAATGTGTATGTGAGTATGTCTCCACTGCACTAAAATGGATTCCTCCATATATGTATTTTCCCAATGATTCGAATTGACAAAGCCAGAAGGAAGATAAAACTGTACAACTGTAATGGTGTGTTTTCTTTTCACATAAAAAGGTGTTACCTGCAGTAGAAACAGTAGGCCATGTCACTCAACACCTGGTATTTGTGAAGTCCCTGCCTAGAATTGACTTTCTGAGTATATTCTTTTATATATAGGATATCTAGGGATTAAGGCTGATGCCCAAATTATCTGGAAAACTTCTCTTAATCTGTATTTCACGATGTTTTCAGTGACTAGAAAAGCACCACATGTTTGATGCTTCAAATATGCTGCTTTGTACTAGCTATAATTAGTTCATTTTCTGGAGATTGTCGCTGATAAGTTCCCATACTTAAATTGATAGCTTGATCTGAGGAATGCAGGACCAATATTCACAAAGAGTATGTTTGCCCGCATGGGTAGAGTTATACTTTTGTCTGTCTAAGTGGAACAGAAGAAACTTGTTCTACTTACAAAAAATTGTTGTGATGCTTTTTTCTATATGGGCTGTACATGTGCTATATATATACCTTTCATTCTACTGTAAAGAAAATTTAACCTGACCCATTGATTTAATTTTGGAAGCTATTCCAATCTTCAGTTTCTTTCAGAGAAGAGTGTTTTCATGTCAATTCATCTGCTCGCTATAAGATCTTTCCATGGAGCAGGACAAAACTGGTTGTGGCTGCAACAGAAGAATCCAATTTTTTACATTACTTAATCAATCTAAAGTTTTGGAAGGCAACCAGGCTCGAGAAATCAGAACCTGCTCAAAACTAAGACTCAGATACACAAACGATATTGACAAGAACCACAGAATTAGGTGACAAAGCAAATGAACGGCAATATACAAATTAACTGACATATCCAGTGCTCATGCCTACACATATTAGGTGGTAGTGATACAAGGAAGTCAGCGAATTACATGATTAAATCCTAGAAAGTTCACTTCACGGGACACACCATACAAAGTTGAAGAACCTACTCCCTCCGTTTAGAAATATAAGATGTTTTAGCTTTGTGAATCGAATGTATCTAGACATCTTTTAGTGTATAGGTTCGTAGAGGTCAGAGTGAACCTATACACTAAAATGCGTCTAGATACATTCACTTCACAAAACTAAAACATCTTATATTTCCGAACGGAGGGAGTACATACTACTGCATAGAGGATAAATTTCAGCATCAACCACATCAGCGACCACATCATACAAAAGTAGAAGAACCTACAGCAGATAGCCATTTCCACGACTCATCAACTCGAACTGAACTCTAGATACCTGCACAACAATCAATACCACCGTGAACACAAATTTATACTAGAATTAACTGAATTCTGGACAATATCCAAACATAATCATCTCCGCACTATTATTAGATAAAACTAAAGTCAAAATGCTACAACTGTTCAACAAATACATATGGAATGCATTGATATCCAAGACCGACTTGTACAAGTTGTACAGTACAACTAGTCTACTCAGGTACCCTACAAGCTGTAAGGATGCTTCAACATACAGACAAGTAAAACCGATCTTCCATTATGCAGCGCATACTAACTACCAACAATAATTGGCATTAACAATCTGAGACATAATAGATTGAGGTTACAATTCGAAAGCTAACCCATGTTCCAGAACAGTAACAAACACCAAGATATATATGTACATACGTGTTAAGTGACTGAAATAGGTTGATTCATATCTAGGGATGAAGTGTGGCGTCCTGCATAGACCCGCAAAAGTGATATGGCAACACAAATTAAACTAACAAAAAGTGATATGGCAACACAAATTAAGCAGAGCAGCTGGGACGGACTAGGCTCTGCTCTGTTCTAAGTGAGGCAGTTTCAGCTTTGCATTCTGTCTGAGTGGGTGATGAACAGACACTTATAAGACTAACAAAAGATCTGAAACTCGCAACACATGTCTATTTCCATTTCAAAGAGGAAGAACAACCCGTCTGCGAGTTAAATTAGAATGCTTGTGTTTACATTTTAATATTGTCTTTGCCTAACTGTGTTTGGTTTCTTTGGTAAAGAAAAACCCGAATAATTTAGCAAACAGACGCCGTCTTGCAGAATGGGCAGCGAGATGAGAAAGAAGAAGGGTAAGAGGGAGTGGAATGTCTCGGCTAAACTGAATTATTCTAAATGAAATGCTCAACTATACAACTCAATCCTGCTCCATATTACTTCCATCCATGTCTGCAGTGTATGGCTGCATTTCCAGTTAGAGTTGCTTTACACGATAGGGTTTCTAGAAGGTGAGAAGATGAATACCTAACTTGCAAAGTGACTAGATGACACAACAATATTGTTTCCAGCCTCTTGTTTTTCATGAAGAAACTCACCGAAGTGAAATGCTGGACAAGTGTGGAAAATGGTAAATCCAAAACAGGAAACAGATTTTTAGTGTATATTCAATTCGAATGAAAATCTTTTATTTGTGTACATTCAGTTATGGTAGGTCCAGAATTCGACTAGCTTATAAAAGTAAATCATAACTCCCTGAGGTTTATTCTTTGCAACTGGAAGGTACAGCGCATGAGGACACTACCTTTCAACTAGAAAGAACACTATTTTTCTCCAAAAAAGAAGGAAAACACTCTTTTGCACTCTAGTCATGTAGCAATAAGAAAAGTCACAAAACAGGCAAAGATCAATTTTTCATATAGATTTCTGAAAAACCATGTGCTAAGTGCCAATGCCAACTGTTTCCTGTCCATCTAGCTAGTTCAGAACCTCAAAACACAGAGCTAGGAATTGATCGAAGCAACTCCTAGATCACTGTTTTCACATGATGCAAGTTGAGTAACGACTAAATATATTAGGTAATATAGGTTACACGACTAAACCCTGCAAGTCCACTTCATAGGCCACACAGTACATGAATAGAAGAGCATACATACTTGATAGAGGGACAGTTTCTGCGTCAATCACGTCACATGCCAACACAACATACAAAATGGAATCCTCGGATATAAGTAGCAGCAATCGAAAGGTGAAATTGGCAAATGTTATCGATAAGGCATGTAGAAAAATACGAGCAAAGATCCAGAGTGCATAGGATGTAAAGAACCAAGTTGTTTTGCATGGCTCGACCCAAATGAGCAATTGCTATGAAGACATTTAGCAAATGAACCACAACATACTAACTGATAGATCCTCAAGCAACTAGCAAGTCACTATCTAGGCATGCAAATTTGAATAATGTCTACACATGTCACTAGGTAATAATATAAAGCTAGCATCAACTAAATCCTTCAAGTCCACTTCACAGGTCATGGAGTAAAAGATGGAACAACCAACATACTACACATAGGGTCAATTTCAGCATCGGCCATGTCAGCAGCCATAGCAAGCAGAAATGGAAGAACCAACAGCAGATAGCCATTTCCGCATCTCGACAAACAAAACAGAACTCCAGAAACTTGCACAACAATCAATGTCATCCGTCAAAACCAACCTGCACTAGTCACTCACTGAAATGCCAATGAAGTTATGACTCACAATTCTGCACGATCGCAACAACATAAACTAATAATTCTGGAGATCACGCGCAATAATAAAGATGAATCATCTCAGCATTATTAGACAAAGTTAACATCAACCCAGCAATAGGAGAACATTTGGGGTACAGTTTGTACCACAGACCTTCAACCTCTACTGTTCACATGTTCTCAAGTTTTTTGCCCCACAGTTACATAACATCGCTTTACATACTAAAAAATAGCGACTCAATGCCTCCACCAGAGCAGATACTGAACTTCCTAGATTATCAAGTCATTCGAGAATTACTTTGTGTGATGGGCATATATGAAGCTCACTGAGTACAGAGCAAAAAACATCCGGTATGTACTCAGAGGCAAGTTCGAGAAAATCAAAGACATGCTGCTCAGAACTGTAATAACTAGACAGTTTATAAACTAACCAAATCCATACAATAGAGACCTAAAACAAATAAATTGAGTAACCAAGACAAAAAGATATACACATAGCAAAAAAAGATAAATTACCTCACTTGCTCAACCAAGATAGCAAATTAACAGATCTCACGTGTTCCCAGTTCCAGATCCAACCATTTCCACTCAGTTCTACCGCCTACAAGAAAAAGAAGGCCAATAAAACTACCAAAAATTCAAGGAAAAGTTTAATCAATGAGAAGGCATATGGCAGGGACAAAAGCTAATTTTACTTTTTTTTTCTTGTGAAAAAAACTAACTGGACTTTTTTTTCTTGTGAAATGTAGATAGGGAAGTACTACCTGCAGTATAGAAATTTCTATAGGGATATAATTTGTTCAGATGCATGCTCTTTCTTTTGATAATATGTCTGATGAGCATCGAGTCAAGCTGGAGCGTGAAGTTGCCAATCAACGTGCTCAGAACAATCATATTTGCATCCTCATCATAGCCCACGAAATGTACCGGTTCGTCATCAGTATGCACTCCCCTTGGAAGCAGCCCCTCCAGCAATATAGTTTTCTGCAACACCCATCCAACAAGACCATCACAGTTAGATCTCCTCTCCCATAATTGGACGGTCAGTTCCAACAAAACAGCCAGGCCAAGTCCAGCATTCTCCATCCGTAAGAGCTCAAAACAGCAGTCTACACGTATGTCGCCGGTAGCATGGGCGTTTGTGGGCTTCTCAATTACACCAAGGCTCTGCCTTTCCAAATCAAATGCAAGGATGTGACCTTCCGCAATCAACCAGCAAAGTTCATTCCTAACTAGAATGCCAGACTTTAAAAAAACATTCTGATCTGTAGTTGTAGTCGCCGTAGAGACAACATTTCCCCATACATCAGACACGGAATCATAGAGGCAAACGAATGCCTGCATGGGTCTTTCGCAGACCAATACCAATTTGAATGGGCTCGAGAAGCAATCACCATGCACATGCCCATCTTGGGCATCAGCGCATAGCACGGTGGCAGCGTGCCAGCAAAGCCCATCATCGTCCAAGTTCATCAAAGGCGGAGAAGCCACGCGGCGGTTGGCCAGTGAGGGGATCAAACATGACGGTCTGGCACCCTGACTGTTTGAACAGGACGGCAAGGCCATGGTGGCAGCCCATGAAGTCCCACTCCTTCCAGAGACTCAGTGGCAGGGTGAAGCACGTGCCGGGAATGCGGTCCGGCGGCTCCAGGATGGAAGTGAAGGCTGGTTCTTTATACTCGTTATTCCCTGCGAGAAGCCGAGCAGAGGAGGTTTGCGGTGGTGTTTGCGGAAGCGGGTGAGAAAGCGAGGGTCGGAGAGGATGCTGCGCCAAGGCTTGCAGACGAGGGAGGCGCGGGGGAGCGAGGATGGCATCGGAGAGAGGCGGAGGAGGATCTCCTGGAGTAGGTCTTCATCTTCCAGCGGGGGCACCGGCACCGGCGAGGAACAGTGGCGGCTCATACTTGAGTCTAGAGCGAGTGATGAACAGCTGAAATCCCCTCGGGAGAGCACCAAACTCTGCAAGCAGGAAGGGAAACCAAATTAAAATTGGGAGCAGGAGGTAGTGGAGAAGCCACAGAAAGTACAGTATATGTGCTCACCGTATCTGCCAGCGTCTGGCCCTGGCCGAAGCGCCGTCGTCGGGAGGGGGCTAGGGCTTGGACGAACGAGCTTGTCGGTGGTCGAGGCGGGGCCGAACGGCGGAGGTCGCGGGGAGACGCTTCGGAGGGAGGAATGGGAGGCCGTGCCGTCGCGAGCGGCGGCGGAGGGCGGCAGACGGCGCTGGGGGAGATCGCCGGAAAATCGACTTGGACTCGATTCAGAGTGAGATGTGAGAGCCAGTTGCTACAGGGGTCGGGACAGAGCCGAACGGAGGAGGTAGGGCGAGGCGCAGCAAGGCAGGAGGGGCGGCCGTGGACAGGCTGAACGCGGTGCCGGCAGCCGCCGGCGCTGGGTGATGTCGAGGGAGGAAAAGGACTCGATGCAGACAGAGCAAGAGTTAGAGCAGGTACAATGCAAAGTGTTTAGCAAGGTGCTTAGAGAAATAAGCCGGTTTTTCTTTAAGCACCGGTGCTTATTTATACTAGGTAGATCTCTAACTAGGCATCTCTCCTATAGAAATAAGCACCAATGCTTAGCAAAATAGTTGATTTATTTTTGTAAACACTCCTCTAAGCACCTCCCATTATACATGTGAGAGGTGATTTGCTGTATAGGATACGGTGGTCTTTCCACAGTCTAATGCTACACTTACCGACTTACGGGCATGTTTTTACGGGATATTGACATGGGGATCATGGATGCCTTTTAGTTAAGGCAAAAAAATTAGACCAGCGTTCCACCTCATCCCGTAAGAAGTTTCCGGTAGAAAAAATCCCGTAAATCTAGCATTTTCGGTGACAATTCTATGGTAGTCTCTTCTTGACAGAGCATCTCCGCTGAGGCCTAAAGACCCCTAAAGCACTATTGGGTGCCGGTCCACGGAATCATCGTTCAACCGGTCTCTCCTTCAATTCTTTTTTTTCGTCGGTATGGTCCTTTTTATCATCCGGCACCCCTAGGCCGACTCCAATCCACGGAGGGCTAGCGGGGGCGTCGGATGGGCATGCGCTCTGGGACGCTCAGTACCCAGTCCCTCTAGACACTCGGTTGCCAAGGGGATGGGTGTTCAGCGCTGGCGGTCTGCCAGTACCTCCGGTGCCGATCGGCGTGGCACTATTCGCGGCCATCTTCGTCCACTTCTGGTCCGGCCTCACGCCGGAGGAGAGGGACGATCCCAAATGGCATCCCGACAGCCACCACGGTTGGACGGTCTTCTTTGAATAGCAGCGCGCAGGCCGCATCATCGCCTACAACGGCGTCGACCCGCCGCCGCAGAACAACAATCTCGACGGTCGACGGCGATGGAGGAGCACACCAGGGCGCACAGTTGACTATGTGCTCGACTATCATCGCCGCTGGGAACCACCCGCGTCTGGATTAAAAGTCTCTAGGCTTGGGCTCGGCGCCAGAATTGACCTCCTCCTCGCCCACCTAGCGGTGGCCCCTAGTAGTTCCATCTTTGTTTCTTGTTTTGTTCAAATTATGTGTAAACTTGTTTGAACTATCTGTGAAATCGTTGTTAATTTCGTATTTGTCAATTATTTCGAATGTTTGAAGTTTTTGTATGGGGGGCACGGCTGGGAGCCAGCGACCCCGCTCCCCCCACCACCGAATTTGTGATCTATTCGCCCCCCATACGGGCGAAAAACAGTCGCGTAGCACGCCGTATGGGGGGACACCGCTCAGCGCCCCCCAATATGTGATCTTATAAGAGCATCTCCACTCAGCGCCCCACGAACACCCCCAGGTCAATTTTCAGCTCAATCTAGCGGAAGCCACGGCCCCAGGAGCCCGAAATTCGCCGGATTGGGCCAAAAATTCATTCGGCGAACTCAGGCCAAACTCAGTGCCCCATGGTTTGCTTGGGGGCATCGGATGGAAAAGAATTGGTAGGAAATAGCAGAACCGCCAAGTGGGGCCAAGCTGTCGGCAAGAGAGGTTATTCATCCTCATCGCCTCGGCTCCCGCGTGCATAAATGCACCGCTAAAAGAACATTTATGATCCGTATAGTTTTATGTGTTAGATAACAATATCAAGGATCATTTAATTGTGTATGGAGTGCTGCAGTGTTTCCCCAAAAAGAACTACAAAGCAAAGTGCAGCAAAACAGATGTTCTGAAGGATGGATTATCATCCCCTAGCAAGGGACGGATTATCCGCCCCGACCTCAATAGACAAAGGGAGCTAAGGTGCATCATACGGTATGGGGCGGGGAATTACCTATATAATCCGCCCCATGGAATTTTCACAAAGGAAGCTAAGGCGCGTCACGTGGTATGGGGCGGAGAATTCCCTTGGATTCTCCGACCAGGGCCAGACATTTTTCCCTGGCCCGATAATCCACCCATCCTAGGGGGCGGATAATACGCCCCCATGGAATTTTTGCTAAGGACTCGAGGCACGTCATGCAGTGAGGGGCGGACTTTGGCTCGGATATTTCGTTCCAAGCCGGAGGTTTTGCCCCAACCGGATTATCCGGCCCTAGTTTTATCCAACGGCAGCTTTTCGATAGGGGTACAAATACCCCATCAGATCTTCATTTTAGTCCCTCTTGGATCAAACAAAAAAGCTGAGATGTGTTCAAATTGATTCCACACGCGATCTCCACTTTCAACCACCCAAAGGATTTGATCCTTTGGGAATCAAAGCAGGGAGCCTCGATCTACATTATCACCAATCAAGATCTTCATTTCCTCTCATATTCATTTGGGGGAATTTTGATCTGGAGTTTCTTCAAATTTCTAGATTGTGGTGTCATTATTCGATCACTTGTTTTATTGTGGCATCTTGTTGTCATCATGGGAGCCTCCAATTTAGGTGTGGATGTGTGACCCGGTAGCGTTGTAAAGGCACCGATTCCTGCCTCGAAGGATACCACATAGTGGAAAGGTGGATCAGGCCAATTGTGGCAAGATCCACCGAAGAACGGGGTGAGGCCTATTGTGGCGTGGTGCTCTTAGTACCACCCACCCCTCCAACATAGACGTACTTCCCTTAACAAGGAACGAACTGTGGTAAAACAAATCCCATGTCTCTGCGTGCTCCACTATGGTTACCTTGTTCCTCTCACCATCTTTACTCGCTTAGTAGTTAGGCTGACATATAGGGAAATTCATCTTAGTTGTATATCTAGAGATTTTACCTTTGTGTCAAGCCTAAAACTGAAAAGGAGTTAAAATTTAGAGTAGCACCTATTCACCCCCCCTCTAGGTGCCCATATGATCCATTTTAATTGGTATCAGAGCCTCGTCTCTTTATTCCGGCTTTACCGCCTAAGAGAGTATGGGCACTCGTGGAGATGGTAGTGATGTTGTGGAGAAGGTCACCATGGACGATCTCAAGAATTTGGAAAACAAACTTGATTAAGACCATGGAGACTCAATTGCAAGAAATGCTTGACATGATGACGCGTCTCTTGCAACTCCCGGCCCCACAACCACACCACCATTTACCGTTGAGGCTACAACTCCTCTTTCAAAAGAGAAAGCTAAGGCTAACTCCCATGAAGAGGAGTTGGAGGATGAAGACAAGAATAAAAGTTCCTCTTCGAAAAAGGGAAGTGGTAAGGAGGAGTATAGTGAGGTCTCTCACTTATACTCACCTAATCCACCAATCCCTCACCATCGTATAAACAATAGGGGTGAGCCACCCAAGATAAGTGCATCTTATTTTAATCAATGACAATTTTTGATGAAATCTCATGTGTGCAGTTCATCAATTGAGTTATAGAAGATTATCGAGAATGGACTCCATGTTGCAAATCCATCACATATGATAAGAAGAGAAGTGGTTGTAGTCAACTCAATGCCACTGATTTACACATGATCCAACTTGGTGTGGGTCCCAAATACATGCCACACATTGAACATCTCAACACCGCAAAGGAAGCTTGGGATGCCCTCACTGAGTTGTTCATCAGAAATGAGAGCATGAGGAGAAACCGGTATGATGCTCTAAGCAATCAAGCAGAAGGTTTTTACATGTTGGATGGTGAAGACCATGAAGACATGTATCGTAGACTCAAGTCCATTGCCACCACATTTATAAATCATGGTGATACACATGTTGATGATGCATGGGTCAATAGGAAATAAGTTACTAATCTCATGACATTTGAATCCACTGACTTGAAGAGCCTCTAAGGAAGACACAATTATCACCAAATGACTTCCAACAAAGTTATGCAAGAAATGATCGCATTCGAGGTCACGGCCAAGAACGCTGAAGATGCTAGTGCGTGAGCAATTGGAATGCAAAAAGGTGTGAATGTTGCTTTGAAGGCCAATATTGTTGAGTAAGAAGAAGATGATAGGAACATTGACATAGCTGCCATGATTTGCCCCGAGGAGGTCAAACAAACTCATGGTGAGTACATGGCGTTCTATGAAGAAACTTGTGGAAATATCCTGCTAAGGCAAAGTCTAAGCTTGAACGCAAGAATGGGTTTAGTGCAAGAAAGGAAAACATCCCAAAATTGAGATATTGTTACAATTGTGGAGACCGTTTACATTTTGTTGCTGAGTGCCCCTATCAAAATAGAGAAGATCATGGGGGTAGACTGGTTCTCAAGGAGAAATCAAAAGCTCCACGCAAGAAGCCATTCAATAAGAAAAATGTTCCTTATAAGAAGAAACCAAAGATAGTGTTGGTAGCCCAAGAGGAGTACTCATCCGTAAGTGAAGATCAAGAAGAAGATGACAGTTCAAGAGAGGTGGCAGCCATAGCTACCACATCTACACCAACCGTTTGCTCTTCGACTCTCCCAATGAGAACTCCTTCACCAAGAACTTCACTTGTCTTATGTCAAGGGGTTCCGAGGTATCACCTTCAACCACTTCGTTTCCTAAGACTACTATGAATGTTGATATGGATGATTCTACTAGTCTTAAGGTTAAGGAAGAAGTTATTTCTTTGGACCATTTTATAACTAACTTGCAAGTTGAGCACAAGATGCATTTTGAGGCCCTAATGGGACAACTCGTTCATTCAGAAGAACTCCTCGAAGAAAAGGGCAGAATTGAAAGAGAGGATGCAATGGAGATAACATCCTTAAAAAATGCTCTAGAGGAAGAAGAGGAGATTTGGACTTCTCTTAAGGAGAAGCTTGAGACCAACGAGGAGTCACATGACGAGATTGTGGCTAAACTAATAAAGAACCTTATCATGCTATTGCTAAAGCTAAAAAACTTAAAAATGAAAAGGTTGAATTTGGGTCTACTCATGCTAGACTAACCGAGAAGCTAAAGGAACTTGACATCATCGCCCATAAGGCTTTGGAGAGTGAACTCTCACTTCTTAACGAGTCTCATGATTAACTCCAAACTCAACTAACTAAATATGATGTTCCTAGCACCTCTACTATTTTTTGTGATCATGCAGGAATTCTTGAGGAAAACGCTAGATTGAAAAATGAGCTTGCCAAGTCATCCCTTCCTAAAGGTAAGGATGTGCTCGGTGACCTATTGAGTAAGCAAAGGTCAAAAAATGGGAAAGAGGGACTTGGCTATGTTCCCAAGACCAAGAAGAAGAACAACAACAAGAAGAATGCCAAGTAAACTCAAGCCAAGACAAGCACCACCGTAGTAAATGACACCATGAAGAACAAAACAGCTCATGATGGTTTTGCAGGAATTACTAACCCCAATTATGAGTTATTTCGTGACTTTTATGGTGATGTTTATGCTAGATATGTTGGTCCATTTGATGGTTATATTGACTGGTCTATTTGGGTTCCAAAGACCATTGTTACTAACATGAGAGGACCCATTGAAAATGGGTACCTAAAAATAAGAATTAATTTTCTTGTAGGGATATGCTTCCGGTGGGTCGAAATGGGTGCTTGACAATGGATGCACAAGTCACATGACCGGAAGCAATGAGATCATCATGGAGATGTGGCCTAATCGAGATCAAATAACTATATCCTATGGTGATAAGTCCAAATCAAAGGTATTGGGTCTTGGCAAGGTAGTGGTTACCCATGATTTCTCTCTTGTGGATATCATGCTTGTTGACACTACAAGAAAAGTTGGCTTTTACAATGGACGATTTTCATGGTTGAAGGCCCATTTTTCGTGGCTAAAAAGTCTTCTGCGACAGATGGCCTTCGTGGTAAAAGCCCCGTCACAAATGAATCAACCATGATTTTTTCCGTCCGTGGCAGATCGCACCCTTTGGCTACGAAAACTTGTTCCGTCGTAGATCTGTCTACCAACCGCGTTGACTGCTGATGTCATGCAAACTACCACATGGCAGCCGCCGTTAATGGAAGGCCCATGTTGGTCCAACACTATGTGGCCCATTAGTAGTCTGCGTCAAGTCGGTCCGGTACTATTAAGGCATGCGGTCGTCCTATCACTTTCTCGCAGCCCGTCGTGGGCCACCTACTAACGGCCCATCTTTTAGAAGGTCCGTTATTGTTCTAGCCTTTTATTGTTCCAGCCGTCAACTGTTTAGGCCCACATGACATATGTTACTATTCTGTCATGGTAATTTTGTCGTCATGTTACTGTTCTTGTCTCGTAATTTCTCGTTTTGTTACTGTTCTAGATCATTACTATTTTGGCCTTTAATTGTTCTGGTCTTTTACTATTGTGTCCCTTTATTGTTTGACATGCTCCTGTTCTGGCCCGTTAATCCTCTAGCATGTTGCTGTTCTGGCCTTTTACAGTTTCTTGCCTTTTACTGTTGTGGCATGTTATTGTTTTGGCCTATTACTATTCTGACCTGTTTCTATTCTGGCATGCTACCATCTGGCCTGTTACTGTTCTGGCATGTTACTGTTATAGCCTGTTACTATTACTAGTTCTCACTTGTGAGTCGGCTCATGACGTTTAAGGTCTTTTACAGTTTCGGCCTTTATGAAGCCCATGCCAATATAATAAAAGGTGTATAATTGGCAAACATCTTTTACTGTTCATCGTTGGCCCAATACAGGACGGGCCAATAACAAATTGTGATATTGTTCCCTAATCGACCTGGCTGACGCAGTTATGCTACCGCCTACCGCCATGTATGGACGATGTCAACTAAATGCCAACATGACCTATGCGAGTTATCTAGATATTACATCAGCTGCAAACTTTTTAAAATTATTACATATTATCAAGTCAAGGGAAAGAAAATTCAGCATTTCATGAGTTGTCCATAGAGAATACAAATATCATTTCCCCTCTCTCCTCTCTCTTGCATGGAGCAATATGACAAGCTATGTGGGTCCTATCTTGTGGCAAATGTTGACCTTATATATTGTCTGGTAATTTCCATAAGCCGGGTAGGTCCTACATTATGGAAGCCCTTAGACACTCGTTCCTTGTACTCCCCTCCCCACCGCGCTAGACTCGTGGGTCCTAAACTATGATGTGGATATGGCCATGACCTTGATTGGTCGCTCAATCTAATTTGGGGTATGCAAATACTAATCAGTACTAACATTTTTTAAAATTATTGTCTATCGCGCTGACATGTATACAAGTTTGACCTAATTTCATTTTATTGGCATAGTGTCATTTGAGTGCGTGGAGCTTTAGCTTGGAAGTTCGAAAAATCCTTAAACTTTGGAAACTGTAAGAAAGAATTCTCCACTTTGTACGAAAATTTGTTGGGGACATTCTTTGTTCTTTAATTTATTCTACTAGTAAAATACCTGAAAAACTCACTTCACGGTATGGCCTACTATACCATGTACTCCGTGCGAACTTTCTTGGGTTTCAAGCCAAATGACCAAGGTCATGGACATACTCTATATATCTTCATCAATATAATTACGGTGTGCCCATATTTGGTATAGGTCGGTGCATGTTAGCATGGTAAAAAAGTAAAAGTTTTTCTAGAAAGAAGTACGGTTAATATGGCTAAATTAGAGTTCATAGTCGTTTATTTACTAGTACATAAAGTGGATAAATTACATATTATATTTTTCAATCTTAATCTACCTAATTTAACCCACTGAGACGACTTTCTGTCAATTTGTCAAATTAGGTCTAATTTAACAAACTACAAGAAGTGTGTGACAACAAGTTCAATAGTATAACCAAGTCTTATTAGGGATATTAAAACTGTGACAAAAGGAAGGTCTCACGTCATTTCCATTTTTAACCGTTGGATCGTCCTTACTCATAGTTTCTGGTCGTTGGATCTTCATGAGTTCCGAAGTGGGCTGACTTATCCCTAGGGGAAGCTTCTCTATCGGTAAAATCGGCAGCTTGTGGTTAACTAGGCTGAAACGGGAGAAATACCCCACTAAATCCCAACTCTGACGGAAGAACTGCTTCGACGAACTCGTTTTCTATTGGAAAAGAATTCACCTACCACAAGAGGACGGGGAGGCCATGCGGCGGGGGAGAGGATGCGGCGAGGTGGCCCGATTCTGTCCTCCTCTACCGCCAGTCGCCGCTTGTCACTGGCCTGAGCTCACCTCGCTCTCCTCCACCGAGTTCCCGCCTCGGCCACTGCTCTACAGTCACGTGCATGCCCTCGCAGTTAACCCGATCTGCATTCGTGGTCAAAGGACTGGCCGCGGATAGCCGCCGGTATCATTGGGGCGGCTCTTGTGTGGCTTCCCTGCTGATCTACACCTCCTACAAAAACCCCGTGTCACCTCGACGACCCTGCCCCAACTCCCTCATGCACGCTTTCGTCCCAAAGAACTAGCATACTTTAGATTCAAAGTGCAGCATCAAAAATATACATACAGAAATTGATGAAAAAGAGTGCTAAGGTTGGCTCATAGGCTTTACATATGATTTTTCTCCTGATTTTGATTTTTTTATTGTCTGAGGAGAGGAAAGTTGCAGATTTGATTAGATTTCACGTATGACTCTTATAATTGTATAAGCTGGGTTGTATTCCACATGATTTTCACTTTCAATAGTTGATGCATTGCAAATTCTCTTTGTAGATTGTTGTTTATAAGCTTCCTATTTCATAAGACAATATCACTGATTTGTTTTCCCAGCAGAATATACTCAGGCCGTTCTTTGGTTTGCATTACAGATCCTGACAAAACTAGCAGGACTTGGGGACGCAGTGATTGAAGTACCAATGATCATATATATACCTTCAGGATGTGCAACCAGCTATTGTGATATTGTCTATCATCAGGCTGTGTCTAGGTTACTGATGAAAATATTAATCAGGTTATGACACTTGCTTGATGACCTTAAGAAATGCATGTGTCTAGGTTAATGACACATGCCTGATGATCTTAAGAAATGCATGTGTCTAGGTTACTGAAAGTAGGCAAGTACTAATCAGATTATGAAGTTTCAAATACTAATAGCGAAATCCCAATTATGTTATTTAAAGTTTGTGTGGTTACTATTCTGTTTTGTGCTTACCATTGTTGGAAAAGGCTGTCATACGTTCATTTTGGATATAGTAACTTGTTTTCTCCAAAATGCTGATTTCTTTGTCATTTAAGAGATGGTGACATGGATCCAACTATGGGAGTGGACTGCACAGACTATGTGTATCACTATGAGCCATACACTGGTTCTTAGATTTTCGACTTATCTCCTCCAGCAATCTTTTTTTTCCATTTCTTTCCAGCTGGGCCTACTCTTAGTTTTTTCTTACCGTGTGCAACTCTATGTTGATCAATTGGATTCAAAGTCATTTTGCAGAAACATTGTTGTGATCGTGTGCAGGTCTATGGGTAGATGGAGTTCCTGCAACACTGAAGCTAGGTAGCCCTTTCTACTCTTTTACATGCTCTCCTTGTAATTTATACTATCACCATTTACACCGGTGTCTTGTAATTTGATATATCTATAAAAATATTTAAACCTTACAACTTCCATTACTAATAACATATATTATGTCAGTTCATGAAAAAATGACCTTCGTGTTTTGTGCCTCTATTTTAACATATATTCCAACCATTTTGTTACTAAAATAAATGGGCGCGGGCCATCATGATCTACTGTATAATAAAGTGACACGTCGTTTACTACCGACCTTATACCAGCATATACAATACCTAGCGATTAAACTATACAACAACTAGCATTACGATGCAACAACCTCGTCAAAAAGTAAGAAGATTAAACATGAATAAAATGAAAAACCTTTCTATGCCCGCTTGGAAAATCGTAAAATTTGGGAATTGTAAAAAAGCATCGTACACTTTATCTGAAAATTGTGGTCGTGGCATTCTTTATTTATTTTTTGGAACCAGAGGTCGTGAAGAAGCGATACGCTTCTGTTATCGCGCTAGAGTTTGTAGTCGTGCAAGGTGGTCCGAGGACCTTTTTATAATTTTTGTTACATTTCAGCCTTTTTTATTGGTGTTGATGATTATTTTGAATTTCGGAATAGAAAAACGGTTACTGAAAGTAGATCGGTGCCTTGTACCAAGGCACATGTGCGCAGCATCACACTATGGACAAGGGAGAGACAGGACGGCCTGTGCGCCCACGGCTGCAGAGAAGAGATTCATGGAGGATGTATGGTGAGAGGCAACGAAGGATAGAGAAAACACAATTTGTTTTGGGTGCATATGCTAGCAGGTCCATACATTTACTACTAGTGGAGTGTATCCTGCACCTACTCTTGCGGTGCCTCTTTTTTTAAAGGTTCATGTTGCCTCCCTCTTGTTCTGTTACTTGTGTACCTCAAGTTTGACCAAATTTCGTTAAATTGTCAAGATGCAAAATCTTAGCAAGAAGTTAAACCTGTTGTCCAAACTCTCGATGGTTTCCGATATATTAATTGACCCCCGATGGGTACCTCCAAAATCTTCTTCATAAAACTTTCAAAGAAACTTGCGATTTACTTGTAGTTCAAATTTGAATGATCTAGTAGTACAAAATAAGACAGGAAAATATCACAGATTCATATTCAGCAGCACTTGACAGATTCAGTAGAATTTCAAAGTGACTGATTCAACAATACATATGCTAAAATTCAATAACAGTATAGAGAGAATCAATTCTTGTTTCAGCTCTCAAAAACTTGGCATAGGATGAGTTTGCCCTTTTCTCCGAACACACTCCATCATTGGAGCAAGTAAAACTGACAATCGAGTCTGCTCTTACATCAATGCATGTGTGACCAACATATATGCAACCCAAAATGCCCAGGCCTCATCTTAATTGTGACAAGCCCATGTTCAAAAGAAAATCAAAACAATCTACTGCCATTGATCAAAACAAGTACCAGTACATTAGTATTAGTTCCACAAAAGACTTTAATAAAAGCAACATGAAAACATTTGAGAGATTTGGTAGCTTTTGAAAGATTCAGCAGTACATGCCATATTCTGCACTCGATCTGAAAAATTCCCAGCACATAGGAATTATTACAAAATATATTAGCAGTTGCAGAACTCCATACAAAATACTCGGTAGAAATGTAGAACTACTCGTAGTAGTACCTTAAGGTAGCTAGGAACCACTACATGTCCCATCATATACTCCAAACATGCATGAGAGAAAAGAGATAGATCAGAGTCACCACAAGATCAGTATGCCAACGATTTAACATGTACAAGTCGTGGCCAGGTAGTGCTTGCTTTCCATCCTGGAATGCTTCTCTCGTTTCACCATCGTCTATGGATACTCGTAATAGGCTTTCGCCTGTGCACCCTCAGTAAGATAGATGTAAAATTCATGGATCTTTCTAGCAATTTCCACCTCTCCGATTACGAAGGGAATTTGTCACTAACATAAAAAAGTAATTAATATTAGAAAAGAGGGACTAGAAAATTACATAGTACATTCATATTAGGATCATCACGAGAATATTAAGAGGTGATATCTCAGAATGGGTTGATGTCGTCGTCGATCCAATATTGGAACTCCACGAGGAACTCCGACCAAGGATTGAGAAGCTTGACAATAAGTACGCGGCTCCAACAGGTAATGGTTGAGCGCATCCAGCGCGGCTTCGGCCGGCGGCTCCACAATATTTGACTCAGAATAAAAGTCGAGCTGATAGAACCCACGAAAAGAGACCAATGACGACATCCTCACCTCGCACTCCTCCAATTCCCACACCGCCGAGCTTACGCGACTGATGGACAGGACAATCTCCATGTTGTGCCTGTCAATCTGACCGATGAACAGCGTGCCCGCCTTCCCAATGCCTATGACATTTGTTCTCCGCGAGCCCCGTGTAGGAACGGGCTTAGAAGGGTCCCATTGTTTGATGTTGTAGCGGAATGTTGGCACCTCCATCGAGTGGGTAGATTTGAGGTGCAGATACAACGTTAATTTGTTGCCGATCCACTTGATCCTGGCTCCGTGCAGATAAACGGGTTGTGGTTGCAAGAGATCATGTGGGCATAGAGTTCGTTGAAGGAGATCACTATCGAGCAGTCATAGTTCGGGCAGCTGTAACCTTCTCCGCCGACGACTTAGCGGTGTAGCTCCTTGGAGCATGCGACCAGACGGATGGCGCTTTTAGTGTCTAGATGCTCAGCGATTTCGTTGACGACGTCGTCGCCAACCTTGCTAAAGCCACTGTACCGCTGGCTCTCCCTCGAACCTCTCATTAGAAGAAATCTTCTCACTAGTGACCTTTTTAATGACCATGGTTTTTTTCATAGATCTATGACCATTCTGAACCAATTGGTCGTAGAGAATTTAGGAGGGTCCAAACCTTGAAAAATAACGACCAATTTAGTCAAGAAGGTCATGATGTCCTGACACGAAAAGGTCATAGATAGATAGGACTAGTTTGGAGTCTTTTATTTGGTAGACTATGACCAATTTAAATGGTTGCTATGGTTAAATTCTAAGGCAAAAAAATTACAGGATTGCCAACTCAGCAACATCACCTTCATGTCATGTGCATTTGTCATTTTTTCTTACTTGTCATGTCTACGTGGCATCTGGGACCACCACAGTGGTCACGTATGTAAATTATTCAATAAAAAGAAGGGGATTCAAATTCACCACCTCAACAACTCCCCACGCAATGCTAACCACTGCACCACTTGACTCATTCGTGCCAATTAGGGAGCTCAGCCACCGTTAATCACCACCGCGGTGCTAGAGTGTGGAAATTATTCTAGCAAAAAGAGACCCCGTGGGGGGATCGAACTCAAAACCTCCCCAACTAATAATATAGCAAAAAAGAGCACCCCGGTGCTCGAACTCAAGACCTCCTCCTCTAAACACACCTCCTCCTCTAAACACAGCCACCTAACCACCATGGCATCATATAATTTGTGTCAAACTACCCCGCAGGAGCTATTTATACATGTAGAAGTCGGGTTGGGCCTGGGCGGAAAAAAGGCGCCGGCTGGACCACCCGCACATGTAGGAGTCAGGAGCTATTCCCGCGACTGGGCTACCGGCCCATAGACCATTAGAAGGTCAGTTTTGGATGGGAATTGTGGACTTCTTATAAGTTTTGAGCCCATATAAATAGAGGGGCTTCAAATATTTTTAGGAACTCTACAAATATAAATTCAACTTTAATTTTGCATATCACCTCGGATTAAGATGATATAAATATCATTTTGGTTCATCTCAAAGATATGTATAACCTTCATGTTGGCGAGTTTCTCATTCTATATTATTTTTGCAAAATTATTTTTGCAAAAAATCACGAGTATTAGATAATGTACCTATAGTTCAAATTGGACCTGCTTCCTACAGATTCGATAGGAATTTGTCTTTTTCACCAGGGATGGACGGAAATGTTTGAGATATCCCGTTGGGACATTGTCCATGTAAAGTGGTCTATTATTTTTGAAAAATGGAGTGGTAGCATTTTAAATTAGCCATTTGGTGGTTGGTTTACAAAACGCCCCGTATTTTGCGCTCGGAAAATAAAAAATGGTTTTTTGTGGGATGAAAAGGAAAATTCCTCCTCCAACATTGTTCACCATCCTATGATACACATGTGTGCACAATATAAGCACATTATTACAAGCTATGTCACGATTATGGCCATAACATTGGTCGTTTGACCTGAAAGCAATGAAACCTCGAACATGGTAGGTTATTTCCGAGAAGATTTTTTTGAGATATTTACAATATACCAAGTTTGGTATTTTTTGTTGCAACTATGCCACATACTACGACACCACGCGAATGATTTACCTTGTTTGGGCTATTTTTGAATTTCTTATGTTCGTCTCAAACTATGGTCAAAACGGCGGGTATGGGAGTTCTTAGCTAGGGGATGAGCCTCGCTGAACTTGTATTAGATATGTGATAAAATGGCATATTGTGAGTCTAAAAATGATTTTTGCAAAAAATTATGAGCATTAGATAATGTACCTGTAGTTCAAATTGGACCTACTTCCTACCGATTCTGCATGAATTTGTCTTTTTCACCAGGGTGGACGGAAAGGTTTGAGATATCCCGGTTGGGACATTGTCCATATAAGGTGGTCTAGTATTTTTGAAAAATGCGGTGGTAGCATTTTGATTTAGCCGTTTGGTGGTTGCTTCAAAAAACACTGTTTGTGCGCTCGGAAAATGGAAAATGGTTTTTCCGTGGGACGAAAAGGAAACTTTCCCATGCAACATTGTTCACCATGCCATAATACACATACGTGCATAATATGGGCACATTATCACAAATTATGTCGTGATTCTGGCCATAACATTGGTTGTTTAGGCTGAAAGCCATGAAACCTTGAACATGATAGGTCATTTTTTAAAAGAGTTTTTTTGAGATATTTACAATATACCAAGTTTGGTTTTACTTAAAACTTTGTCACATAATTTGACACCATGTGAAGGATTTACCTTGTTGCTGCTGCGTGTGACATCCATAAAGCTGCTGCGTGTGACTAGGTCACATGGATGACATTGCTCGAGCCAAGTAAAGTTGTACTTATCGGTAACGAAATTGAACACGACATGGCAATGTCGTTGATCAGGTCTCGGACAAGTAAAGTATCAAAGTAACAAAGGGAACATGACTCTATGTTTAATGGTTCAACGGCAAAGATTCTCGTGGAATGCATAGGGGTCCTTGCGGGCATCTAGATCCTACTGATGATCATTGGTCCGTGAGGGGTCTTGACCATGTTTGGAGTGTTCCCGAACCGTTAGGGTAGAACGCTTTAGGGTTTGACAACGCTCGGAGATCATTTTGGTATCATTGGGATAACCGACGAAAAGAGAAGGAGAAACCATAAGGGTTTCCGAAAAGTCGAGCGGGTGTCTGGAGTTGTCCGGAAGGAGTTCCGGTGCAACAAGAATTATATAATATGCAAATATATGTTAATTATTGAATTATACATTTACTTAATAATTTAAATATGATTTAATGGGTATCCCATGCCTAATGGGCAGGAAAAAGGCCCAAGAGGGAGGGCACCCAAAGGAGAGAAGGGAGGGAGTGTCCACATGGTCCATTGGTGCCCTTGGGGCCCAAGAGGGCCTTGGCCGGCGTCCAAGGTTACTCCCCACCCCTCCTCTCCTTTATTCCCACGGGGGCCTGAGCCAGGGAAGATTGGCAAGAGGGAGAGAGAATTAGTACTAGCTAGATAAATTGGAAATAACTGGAAGGAAAGTAATTTCTAAGGAAGAACTAGTAAAATTAGGGTTTCATTATTGCTTGGCCTCCTAGCCATCCACACGCTCCTTTTATATCGAAAGGAAAATGCCCAAGCAAAGAAAGAGTAATATTAAGGAAATTACATTGATTAACTTCATCTAATCAGCTGATTAAATTACTGTAATGAAATAGGCGACCTAGTCGCTAGAACCGTTGGATCACTTGACTCGTTAAGTAGAGATCCTAGCCACAGATCCTGATATTTCTCCCTCCTTAGCACAAGAGCTTAGGGCTTAAAGGAAGGAAAAGTGGCCTATATGAACGCTGCATGGATTAGCCATTTTGCACAACTACGTCGTAGTCACTAGCTGAGCCATGAATCTGGCATCGGTCCAGGACCGAGCGAGGAGAAACTTTTACCTTCTCGTCAGTTGTGACTAGAGGGAGTAGGGGGTTTGGAATAGCTCGAGGACCTAAGTGCTTCTTTAACTAGCTGACATGAAAAAGATTTTGGATCTTGGCATTGTCAGGAAGCTGAAGTTTGTAAGCCACTCGTCCAATCTTTTATAATATCTTGAATGGTATGTACCATTTGGAAGTGAGTTTTAGAGAATTCCTTAGGCCCAAAGCCGTCTCTCTATATTGCTGCATCTTTAGATACACCAGTGCACCCACTTCTAACTGGCATTTTGTTTTGTTAGCATCAACATATTTCTTCATCTTCTCTTGAGCTAGGGTCATGTTCCTCTGCAGTTTCTTGAGCATGTCATCTTTTTCTTCTAGTGTTACTTGAGATTTAGGGGAAGCATTGCAAGGGACTAAGACAGTTGAGAAGTGAGGAGGTTTGTATTCATATAATGCTTCAAAGGGATACATTTTGATGGTCGTGTGGCAAGAGGTGTTGTACCACCACTCAGCTGCTCCTAGCCAGTCTAGCCATTTCTTGGTCTCTTGGAAGACCATGCACCGTAGATATTGTTCCACACATTGGTTCACTTGTTTAGTTTGCCCATCTGACTCTCGATGGCAAGCATAGGTGAAGTTTAGTTCAATCTTGAGTGTTGGGAAGACTTCTTTCCATAGTTTGCTCTGGAAGATTCTATCCCTATCTGTAGTGATGTTGTCAGGAGGTCCACGCAACTTAATCACATTATCCATGAATGCTTTGCTAACAGATTGGAAAGAGTAAGGGTGTGACAATGGTATGAAGTGAGCATACTTGGTTAGCCTCTCAACCACTACCAGAATGACATCTTTGTTTCTTGACTTGGACAACCCCTCCATGAAATCCATGCCGATGGATGACCATTTCATTTTTGGAACTGTGAGAGGGTCCAAGAGACCAGGATACTGCACTTTCTTAGATTTTGATATTTGGCAAATTGGACATTCAGCTATCAAGGTGTTTATGAAAGCATTCATGTGTGGCTAGAAGAAAACTTGCCTTATCCTGTGTAAGGTTACTCTGTTACCAGAATGGCCCCCAAAGATGGATGAATGGAAGGAGTGGAATATTTTTATCTTCAACTCAATGTTGTCTCCAGTGTAAACCTTTCCCTTGTATCTGAGGACCCTAGAGTTCAGACTGTATTTGGGTTTGTTGGTATTGTCAATTGATTGTTCTTGTAGCAGCTTATGACAAGAAGGATTATTGTTGCATGAATCAATTACTTCCTGGAGCCAGGCTAGGACTGCAGCTGAAATAGCAGATAATGTATTACTTTCAAATTGTCTGGATAAGGCATCTGCTGCTATATTCTCAGGACCCTTCTTGTATTCAATAGAGTAATCAAACTCAAGGATCTTAAGCATCAATTTGTGATGAATGCCTTCCAAAAGTCTCTGGCTGTTAAGAAACTTGAGGCTCTGTTGATCAGTTTTCATTATTAGTTTGGTGCCTAAAAGGTAGTATCTCCACTTTTTTAAGGCCTCTAAGATTGCCATTGCTTCCTTCTCATATATGGATTGATCATCATTCTTAGGGACCAGCCATTAACTGAAGAAAGACAGTGGTCTTCCTTTCTGCATGAGAACAACTCCTAAACCAGAAGCACAAGCATCAGTATCTAATATGAAGGGAGCTGAAAAGTCAGGCGGAGCTAAGGTAGGTGGTAAAGTCATGGCCTTAGAGCCTCAAAGGCATCTTTTTTCAAGACAACATGTAGTGGCTAGCAAATTTGAGCATAGTTCTTGATGAACTTCGTGTAATACCCTATCAAATCCAAAAATCCTCTCAATTTCTTGATTGTTAGGGGGGGTTTCCATGCCATTATGTCCACAATTTTGGCAGGGTCAGTGGATACACATGTTGCTGAGATCACATGGCCTAGGCATTCCACTTGTTTCTGCCCAAATATGCATTTGTTCATCTTAGCCTTCAGGTTATGGTTTCTCAAAATTTGCAGCACTAGTTAGAGGTGTTGTTGGTGCTCTATGATGTCCTTGCTGTAGATTAGGATGTCATCAAATAATACCAATACAAACTTTCTCAAGTACTTTGAGAAGATAGTGTTCATGAGTTCCTGAAAACTGCAGGGGCATTGCTCAACCCAAAAGGCATCACTAAGTATTCATAGTGGCCAAGGTGGGTACTGGAAGCAGTTTTTGGTATATCTGCAGGCCTCATCCTAATTTGATGGTACCATGACCTTAAGTCTAGCTTAGAGAATATTGTTGAGCCACACAGTTCATCCAACAAATCTTCTATCACTGGAATGGGAAATTTGTTCTTAAGGGTGAGGCCATTGAGTTGCCTGTAATCTACACATAGACTCCATGATTTGTCCTTTTTTTCTTACAAGTATCACAGGTGATGAGAAGGGGCTTGAACTAGGTCTGATTTCAGAATTGAGTAGCATCTCCTTGATCAGTGTTTTCACAGTGTTCTTTTGGTGATGGGAAAGCACCAAGAAGTTTTTAGGCACCATTTTCGTATCTTCCATGGCCATTTCTTGTGCTTATAGAAAATAACATTCATATTTTCTCCAATTCATGGGCATCGATCTCTCCTTTTCTGACATTGACAATACCACAATTGTTGAAGTTATCCATTTCATCTCTTCTGCAGTTGGAACATCTACATGATATAACCCCAATCCCTTATTGGCACTGCCAAAATATGTAGCACAAGAATGTTCAGCAAACCATTCGGGACAAGAATATACTAGATGGTCTAGGGAGTTGCAGATAAAACACTTTTTAGGCTGAATACAATTGACCACAAAGTGTCTAGGATCATCACAGTTAAAACATATCATCTTGAAGTATCGAGCATCCATAATCTGTTCAGTTGGTATGGGAGATGCAGGGGAGGTTCCGGCACATTCTGTGAGTCGGTAAGAAGCTGGTGTTGATTAGACTGCGGTTGTTCCCCTTCCTTTGCTGAAATTGTTGTTGAGGGCAAACAGCTCCATGGTTCTGGCCAGGGTGACACTGATTCTGGTTTGGTTGGAATGTGGCACTCGATGCGGAGGCAGGACATGTAGAGAAGCTAGTGCGCAACCTCTCTTCCTGCCCCGGCACGACAGCCCACACTACGCCTGGTCACTAACTTGGATATTTCTTGATTTATTTCAGAAACTACTCCAGTTTTCTTTCTAAATATATAAACTAGAAGTAGTATTATGCTTTCTGGTTGGGATTTTGTGTTTCCCACACCTCCTATTAATTGTCTGTTGCTACTTCGCCCCCTACACACGTTGTGGATTCTCTCCCCATTTTTTCTCCTCTATTCTTTTTTGACACTAAAAGGCGTCTAAATACATGTATTTTACAAAACGGCTAAAACATCCTGTATTTTAAAAGTAGGGAATATATATTATCTTCATCCTTTTTACTTACATTATCTATTTCTTTGTTTGAAATCATTATAACAGTGTTTTCGGTACCATCAGTCTGCTGTTCACTTTCTTGTACCATCGGTACCATACTCATTTTTTACTTGTTCATTGTCGGTTATTTCCTTCTAATATGAAAACAGCCAAGTGTTATCTTTCACATATGAGCAGCTGTCTATGTTGATTTTCTTTTGGCGTCACGGTTGTTTAAGGTCATGCGACGGCTAATTGTTAATAACACGGTAAACACTACAACGTGAGTACCAGGCTACTGGCTGTAGGAATAAATAGTCAACTGATTCCATGAAAATTGACCAGACCCTACAAATAGTCTTGTGCATCTAAATCTTCACAACATCAAATAGCCAGAATTTTTTAAGCGTTGTGTATATGTATACGAGGCAAGCTAATGACATCCTACCGCATAAATCGCAATGGAAGGTACTCTCCATTCAAAAATAAGTGATTTGATTTGAGTTTATCTAGATTCGTATGTATCCAGAGAGCAGGAAGCACAATGAGCCGGACAAAGCCCGTAAAGACAAGCGGCACAACTACCCTTTGTGAAGCGGCAGAGATTAGGTAGGTCCAGTTTTGCGTTCAGAACGGGATAGATACGTATTGAACATAAACCATGATGGATACAGTACTTACGCGTTATGTACGTAAGCGACGACCTTACTCCGCCGGTGTCCACCGAAGGTTCGTGGTCAGACCAGGACAACTCCTCCTCTTCCTACCTCTCCTTCTCTATCTCCTACTGCTTCGAACACAAATTAGTTGACTTAGATTTGTCCAGATTCGATTGTATCTAGACATGATTTATATTAGATACATCCGTATCTTAACAAATTTGAATCAACTAATTTGGATCAGAGGGAGTAGTAATTTATACTTTTTTCATGCAGAGAACCCTAGTTGGACTTTTCCTCATTATTGACCTCTACCCAAGTTTACTTGCTGCAACCGTGGAAACAGGAGGAGACTAAATGATGGACTCACTACACGAATGGATCGGTACGCCGAGGGGCAAAAGCCGTCGGCGTAGCCCATATAACCGTCAGCATAGGCTACGCCGACGGCTGCCCTCGGCGTACCTCTCTCGGCAAAGCAGTCCCTCGGCGTAGTCATTGTGGTCGTCGGCGTATTGAAAAGCTGTCGGCGTAGGAGCTATGCCGAGGACTGCCCTCGGCATAGACTAACGGCCGGTCATAAAAATATTTTTAATTTTTTTTTTCAATTTTTTAATCTTGGAATTGTTTGACTCGTTAATCTCTTACTTGGAACATTTTAATACTAATTACACTTAATCTTTGAACAAATTGTAGTCTTGGTCAAACTTCTCGGTCGTTCACCCATCCTCACTACTCCACCCTCAGCACGCTTAACTTCTCCGTTCCTTCAGAATCAGTTTCCGCAAAGCAATTTATACATTGTTGGCAATACTATGATATCAACCCTATTCACTCTTATATCATCATGTGACACATTTTTATTTTTTGAAATTACAAAAAATTATTTAAGTAAACAATAATGAATAAGTGAAAATATTATTGAATTCAAATAAAAATATAATTTTTTTTTGTATTTTTCTATTTAATATTGAATAATTAATATCTTTAAATCCGTAAATCGGAATTCGACAAATAATATATCTAAATTGGTTAGAAAAATGAGAGGAATGCAAATATGATATCCATATCAACTTATCATAAACTATGCCATGATTCTAGCCATAACATTGGTCATTTGACCCGAAGGCAGGAAAACTCGAATGAGATCGGTCATTTTGTGAAGGTTTCTTTGAGACATAATTAATATACCAAGTTTGATATTTTTTGTTGCAACTATATCACATAATATGACACCATGCGAAGGTTTCATATTGTTTGGATCATTTTTGAATTTTTTATGCCCGTTTCAAACTATCGTCAAACTTTGTCGAACGATGGGCATGAAGATTCTTAGCTCGGGCTAAGCCTCGCTAAATTTGAAGTGGATATCTAATAAAATATTGTGAACCTAAAAATGATTTTTGTAAAAAATCATGAGCATCATATCATGTACCTATAGTTTATATCTGACCCACTTCCTATCGATTCGGCAGAAATTTGTCTTTTTCACCAGGGATAGAATGAAAGGTTTGAGATCCCTCTATTTGGACATTGTTCATGTAAGGTGGTATAGTATTTTTATAAAATAGGGTGGTAGCATTTTGAATTAGCCATTTGGTGGTTGCTTCACAAAACCCCCCGTTTTTGCAGCCGAAAAACGGAAAGTGGCTTTTTTGTGCGACGAAAAGGAAAACTTCCTCCTGCAACATTGTTCTCCATCCCATGATGCATATTAATGCATAATATGGGTATATTATCACAAAATATGCCTTGATTCTAGCCATAACATTGGTCATTTGACCCGAAATCCAAGAAACCTCGAATGAGATAGGTAATTTTGTGAAGGTTTTTTTGAGACATAATCAATATACCAAGTTTGATATTTTTCCTTGCAACTATATCACATAATATGACACCATGCGAAGGTTTCGCATTGTTTGGATTGTTTTAAAAAAATTTATGCCCGTTTCAAACTATTGTTAAATTTTGTCGAGCGACGGGCATGAATTTTTTTAGCTCGGTGCTGAGCCTTGCTAAACTTGAAGTAGATCTCTGACGAAATAGCATATTGTAAACCTAAAAATGATTTTCATAAAAAATCATGAGCATTAGATCATATACCTGTAGTTCATATCTGACCTACTTCCTACCGATTTGGCAGAAATTTGTCTTTTTTCACCAGGGATAGATGGAAAGGTTTGAGATCCCCTTGTATGGACATTATACATGTAAGGTGGTCTAGTATTTTTTTTAAATGGGGTGGTATCATTTTGAATTAGCCATTTGGTGGTTGCTTCACAAAACCCCCCGTTTTTCGCACTCGGAAAATGGAAAGTGCCTTTTTTGTGTGATAAAAAGGAAAACTTTCTCCTGCAACATTGTTCGCCATCCCATGATGCACATTCATGCATAATATGGGTATATTATCATAAACTATGCCTTGATTCTTAACATAACATTGGTCATTTGAACCGAAAGCCACGAAACCTTGAATGAGATTGGTCATTTTATGACGGTTTTTGAGAGATAATCAATATATCAAGTTTGATATTTTTCCTTGCAACTATATCATATAATATGACACCATGCGAAGGTTTCACATTGTTTGGATCTTTTTTGAATTTTTTATGCCCGTTTCAAACTATCGTCAAACTTTGTCGAACGGCGGGCATAAAGATTCTTAGCTCGTGGCTGAGCCTCGCTAAACTTGAAGTGGAACTCTGATAAAATAGCATATTGTGAACTCTGATAAAATAGCATCATGTGCCTATAGTTCATATCTGACACACTTCCTAGCGATTCGATAGAAATTTGTATTTTCACCAGGGATAGACGGAAAGGTTTGAGACCCCCTGTTTAGAAATTGTCCATGTAAGGTGGTCTAGTATTTTTTTTAAAATTAGGTGGTAGCATTTTGAATTAGTCATTTGGTGGTTGCTTCACAAAACCCCCCGTTTTTTTGCACTCGAAAAATGGAAAGTGCCTTTTTTGTGTGACAAAAAGGAAAACTTTCTCCTGCAACATTGTTCAACATCCCATGATGTACATTCATGCACAATATGGACATATTATCACAAACTATGTCTTAATGCTAGACATAACATTGGTTATTTGACCCGAAAGTCAAGAAACCTCGAATGAGATAGGTTATTTTGTGAAGGTTTTTTGAAGACATAATCAATATACCAAGTTTTATATTTTTCCTTGAAACTATATCACATAATATGACACCACGTGAAAGTTTTGTATTGTTTGGATCGTTTTTGAATTTTGTATGCCCGTTTCAAACTATATGTAATATTTTATGTTTCACTTAATTTTTATTTACAAATGTGTAGTATTTGAGTGTAGATAGATAGATCTTATTTTTCTACAAATTTTGATATATTATTTGTATTTTTCTGAATTAGAATGATTTAGTTATGGTTTTTCAAAGGTTAATGAGGTAAAAGTAAAAATAGCTATGCCGAGTGCAGCCGTCGGCGTAGCTATTTATGCCGAAGTCAATTCTACGCCGACGGCTGATTGGGGGGGGGGGGGGGTTGTCCTGTCGCGGTCTACGCCGACGGCCCCGACAGCTCCCGGCGGTCGGCATAGACATCCTATCCTGTAGTGACTCTCCTCAAATTTCCCAAAGGTAAGATCATCCGATTGTTTTGGTTGTGTACTTGTGTGCTGGATCCTGTATGTTTCTCCAACACACGTTGTTTCAATGAAATCAGCCGGTTGCAGCACATATGGATTTTTTTCAAAATAGTGGAGTTGCATCGGCCTCTGTATTAATTGATACATGCGGCCTCTTTATTATATTAGTCATACTAGTTGAAGGTTTTACAAATTATTACATCACGGATCAAACAGAAGTAATCAGTCAACTGATGCATTTGTTTCGGGCTCGATCCCTTTCTCAGCACTATAGGTGTGGATGCCAAGAAGCCCTAGAATTCTGCGACGCGGGGTGACCCTGTGTATAAGGTGCTCGACAACGACAACCTCCTTATTGAAATCATGGTCTGCCTTGGTTTCCCAACTAGATTGGTCCACGCTTCCCTAGTATGCAAGCGCTGGTTCCGGCACGCCTCTACACCAACCTTCCTCGACCGCTTCCGCAAGCTCCACCCGCCACGCCTCCTTGGTCTCTACATTGAGACATGGTCCCTGTTACCCCGACGCTTTCTGCTAGTGTCTGGTGCATGTATGCCTCGGCCATAACAAAGCTCCCTTGTGAGAAAGCTATGCTCGTCGGGAACAAAATATATATGCCAGCCTCACCATGGGACATTCTTGTGTTTGATTTGATGGACTTAAGCTTTTCTGAGCTTCGGGTCCCACAAGGGCTGGTCACGAGTGCCGAAAGCATAGGAACCACGATGTCACGTTCCAATGATGATTCCGGTGTATATTTCGTCATGTTGGATGAGCTAAAGCTTCACGTCTGGCTCCACAAAGGGGGCCACTGCAAGCTGGTGGATACTATATTGTTGAGGGCAAACCTCTAGGGTGGCCCGATCTTTCACGAATCCCACTCAAATCGAGGGTGGAGTGCGGGGAAAGGAGGGAAGGATGAACACGACGAACACACGCACGAAGAACGCGATGAACACACCCACACAAAACCACGATAAACACCAATAGCTCACGCCAGCGGTGACCGGTCCGGCGCAATCCCTAGGATCAGCGTCGGGCGGAGGACTCTCTCTCGAACCGGCACAGCGAGATGGGAGACTCGGTGAGATCTTGATGTCTTGGCAAAGGGACACCGATTCCAAGGCCTTGTACAACACGGAGGCACGATGCAAACTCCAACGAGGTTTGGGGATATTGGTGCTCCTTGGTCAAGGAGCATGAGGCAAGAACTAGATAGATCCACAAAGGGGTTTCCACTAATTCCAATATCATGCCTAGGGTTACATGAGGGGGTGGGGGCACTATATATAGGCCATCCACTAGTTCAAGGGTACTTTAGGAATAAAAGGGGAAAGTCTGGGCGGACTAAGGGGTCCCAGTTGGCGGCGCACAGGCCCATACGCTCAGGCCGGAGACTCCAGTGTGGGGTCCGGAGACTCCGGTGTGGGCCGGAGACTCCGGTCTATCTCTAGTGTCGTCTCCGGAGGGCCCTTCTGGCTGTCCTCGAGCTCGATCTGAGGGTCGGTCCGGAGATGGGTCCGGAGACTCTGGGGTCTGTAGGCCGGAGACTCCGGTGTCTTCAGGCCAGAGACTCCGGTGTGGCCGGAGACTCCGGTGTGCGCAGGCCAGAGACTCCGGTGCTCCAGCTGCTGCTTCTTCCGTCTTCTCTTCCAAGCCTCCGTCTTGTCGGGCTTGGTGCTCCAGGCTTCCTCCCTTGCCTCCGTACTCGTTGGTATGAACCTATCAGGGATATGGGACGGAGTATGAAGTAGTATACCATTCAAGAGGGTAGGAAGTAGGCTCGCATAGAGGAACGGATTCACCTTTGGAGTCCATGATGACTTGGCATAAGTTGGAGACCATGATGTGGTAACGACCGAAGGTCGGGCTACATCATCTCCCCTCCCTTCAAAAAGAGTCGTCCTCGACTCTACACGCTCATCACAAAGTAGAAGATGTCGAGAGACCTTCTTTATCCTAGGGTTCACCATATAGTCGTCCTTGGAATAATTGAATTTACAACACCTCAATGTTCCTTCACCTTCAATGAAGCCTACAAAGCTCACCACAAAAGCGAAGCAACACTCAAAGGGTAGCCAATTCATGAAGATTATAGTATGAGTCCTCAAGTAGAAGGAAGTCACCTTAGGATGTAGAGATGGCTCGTTGAAGGGCAGCCATAGGTAACTCTCTTCGATTCGTCTTGTCAACTCTATATCCATAGAGGTTGATGCGTATGCAATAGTACCTTCACACAACAAAGACCAAGCAACATATGTTCGTGTGTGATAGAGGAGCATGTCAATTGTGGCATGTCCATTCTTGTTCACAACACTATTAGCACAACTCAAGTACAGCAAACCGGATGCATATGCAAGGTCAAAGTGCATGGAAATCATTTGAATAACATCCAAATGTGGGAACTCAAAAACTATATAAAACATCTTAGTGTGGCACTCAAAGCAATGGACAATATTGGTCAACATCTTTGATGCAAGAGTAGGAGAATTCGACAAAAACACATGCGTAAGAACATCCAAAACAACATCATTATGTGTGCAAACCAACCATTGGAAAGAACAATTGGTCAACATGTTGGATGCCACACACAAATCATCAAAAGCAAATATCATTGGGATATGAGTATCACGAGCGGAAGCAAAAGCAACGTGTTTGCAAACAAACCATATGAAAGAGCAAGTGGTCCTTATGTTTGTTGCAACAACAATATGAGAGACTTGGAAGCTCTCATGACAATACATGCTCAAAATGGCATTATGGTTGCACACAAAACATTGGAAAGAGAAATTGTTCAACATTTTTGTGGCAACACACAAAGCATCAATATCCAAAAGCAACGAGACATGAATGTCACAAGGTGAAAGAATACCATCAACATGCTTGTAATCAAACCATAGGAAAGAACAATTTGTCAACATGAAAGATGCAAAGCATGCAAAAGGTATCAGAGCTAGGTTCGATCTTGAACTCACTTGGGGGATACTCTCTAGAGCTCTTTTTGTCAACTCGTTCTCAACCGAGGTTGACATGATCATGCGGGTACCTACACACATCAAACACAAAAGGAAGAACGTGTGTGCATGGTAGATAAATACATCATCCATCATGACATATCTCTTCTTGTGCACATCACCATGAGTGTCAATAAAGTATGAAATAGATGCATGGTGAGTATGCAAGTGGTGAACATGCTTATCATGGAATTTACCAAAATCTCCAAAATTTGAGAAAGCTATGGGGGCCATCTCAATAGAAAGCATATGAGAATTATTGTTGCAAGCAAAACAAGTGAAATAACAATTGTTCATCTTATTTCAAGCAACGGGAGAGATTGTACAACATTCATGACAAAGCATGGTTCGAGGGGTACCATTGGTAACATCATTGCAAGCAAAACATTGGAAAGAGCAATTGTTCAACAAAGTGCAAGCAATGATATCATCAACATAACGTTTAGAGCATGGCATGTCTATGACAACATCATCACAATCAAATAATTTCACATGCTCAACATTATGCAAAGGCAAAGTATCACATGGAAATATCAATGAAGCATATGTGATATCACAAACATCATCCATAACATGCCAATCATCACACGTCATCATGTCCACTAGTGGGATCATGGCATCATCAACACCCTTATTTTTACCTTGTTCACACCTCTCATATGAAGTGGGTGTTGTGGTAGCATTGGCCTCCATGTGGACGACTTCTTCATCATCCATGGGGATGGCATCATCTTCATCCACCATGTACATCTTCTTGGTTGGAGGCATCATAATCTCCAAGCTTGGCGTTTCTTGATCCATGGAACCTAGCACATCATGAGAAAACACACTAGAGGTAGAGGGTAAGTCGTTAGAAATCAAAGTGGTCTCACATGACCTATCAACTACCACTCTCAACTCACTAGGTGTATCACTCATGTCCTCCAAGTGGAAGCACTCAATCTCACATATGGTGGATTCACTCATCTCACTCTTGTTTTCACTCAAGTGGGCTAAGTGGCTATCATACTCACATGGTATTTGTACCACATCATCACTCAAGCATGTAGGGGTAGGCTCGGTTCTCTCAACTCCTTGCGCCTCCTTTGGTGAAGGGAAAGTCCCATGCTCACCATTCTTGACCTTGGCTTGTGTAGACATCCTCTTGGCGTACTCGTCCAACTTGGCGAAGTAGAGGTCTTCGTCTTCCTCATCCATGAAGTTGCATGCGTCATCTAGGACGTCAAGTTTGGGCGTTGAAGCCTGATAGCGCGGAGGAGAGCATGCTCTTGGTTCCATTTTGGTGGTGGCACGAGTATTTGAAGGTGCCTTCTGATTGTGTCGACGGAGGTCATTGGCGTGCCTTGCCAAAGGTTGATGTAGATGGCGCACTTGGTCATGCATATGACGCTCGTGATGATGCTTCTTGTCCTTGTCACCCTTCTTGGTGAGGCGTTGTAATGAGCGCAAAGCATCATTAGTCTTGGCCATCATGCTCATGGTTTTGGCAAAGTCGTTGTCCATGTCGCGCTTGAAGTTGTCCATTGGATGGTGGACCTTGGTGCTCTCGAGGTGGAGGCTCCGTCTTGGTTGACATGACTTGAGGAGCTTGTCGTTGGCATTCTTGAAGTCGTCCATGCTAGAGGAGTTATTGTTATTATAGAACTCCATATCACCCAAGCATGTGGAGTCATTGTCGGTGTAGTTCTCCATCATGTCATCCATGCTTGTGGAGGCGTAGGCATGGTGGCTCATCGTGGATTCTTCATAGATATCATCCTCGGGTCCGGAGTTCCTAGACATGCTTCACAAGACCAAGTGGTGTATATGGAAGTGGTAGGGGGTTAGGTATGCAACGTAAAACCTTACTTTACCTTGGAAGATAGTATCGTGGAAGTGGCAACACTTGAGAGCAATCAAAACAAAGCAAAGTGAAGTTCACGCGGAACACCAAAACCAACTAACCGCTAAAAAACACACACACACACAAAGCTTATGGTGGATGCGTATGGAAGGTGGCGTGTCCAAGAACAATCCGAAATCAAGATATTGTAATGGCAAGTAAAGAACCACGATGATCACAAAGCAAAACAAGTCAATCCACAAGATAGGAATTATGTACAAGGAAACACACACGGTGGGATAAAATGGGACTTGTGCGACGGAGAAAGTGAGCTAAGAACCAAATGATTACCTAGCGAAGACTATAAGCTCGTGTCGCACAAGTGCAAGGAGAGACGCTAGTTCGATTACAATAAAATTGGTGGGCTACAAGATATGCACAATAAGTACCACCTATTTGATGTTCATCGATCTTGCGCTTCCTATTCTATGAGGCACTTGTTTGTTTGTTTCTTTCTTTTTCTTCTTTTATATATATATTTTTTACTTTTCTTTACTTTTTCACTTGTCTCTTCCTTGTGCCAACAACTATACAAGATAACTATATGAGATAGCGCGCTCACAACTTTTTCTTGGAATTCTACAAGGTATCAAATGTGCATAGCCCAAGCAATCATAGGAGGAACTAGTCTCAATAGGTGTTTATTGTACGCAAAGATAGTGTGGCTCACAAAGGGATGCAAGTGGGGAGAAGTCGCGGAATTTTTATACCTTTCCTCGCCGATCTTCACCCTTTATTGGTGGATTTCGCCTTGCTCACGGAATTTGGATGGAGTAGATAGCATGAACCACAGAGATGATGATGTAGAGCTCTTTCTCCTCTTCAAAACGAGCTAAATAACACCAAAATCCAAGTTCATATGCAAAAGTTATGCCTGAAACGGTGAAACAGATTTGCTGTCAGCAGTGGGGGGCGGAGACTTTGCGAGAAACTCCGGTCTGGACCGGAATCTCCGGTCCGGAGGTTCCAGGACGTGCAGAACTCGCCCGGGACGCGATTTTGGCGGAAAAACTCGAACCAAAACACCAAATTGGTGGGGTAAATCAAGGAATTAGGCCATGGAAACGCAGGTGAAGGTAGATCAACAAGTTTAGCAAGTAATCCATAGATCAAAACCTACCAAATCGCACTCAAATCACAGATCGATCCAAAACACGAATTGGGGCTGTTTTTGGTGGAATTTTCGATTTTATGGGGGAAAAGACCAAATCGAGGAGAAATCCGTGGCAACCAAAAGTTGCTGATACCAAATCGAGGAGCATGAGGCAAGAACAAAATAGATCCACAAAGGGGTTTCCACTAATTCCAATATCATGCGTAGGGTTACATGAGGGGGTGGGGGCACTATATATAGGCCAACCACTAGTTTAAGGGTACTTTAGGAATAAAAGGGGAAAGTCTGGGCGGACTAAGGGGTACATGGGCCAAAGGCCCAGCTGGCGGCGCGCAGGCCCATACGCTCAGGACGGAGACTCCGGTGTGGGCCGGAGACTCTGGTCTGTCTCCGGTGTCGTCTCCAGAGGGGCCTTTTGGCTGTCCTCGAGCTCGATTTGAGGGTTGGTCCGGAGATGGGTCCGGAGACTCCGGGGTCTACAGGCCGGAGACTCCGGTGTCTTTAGGCCGGAGACTCCGGTGTGGCCGGAGACTCCGGTGTGCGCAGGCCGGAGACTCCAGTGCTCCAGCTGCTGCTTCTTCCGTCTTCTCTTCCAAGCCTCCGTCTTGTCGAGCTTGGTGCTCCAGGCTTCCTCCCTTGCCTTCGTACTCGTCGGTATGAACCTATCAGGGATATGGGACAGAGTATGAAGTAGTATACCATTCAAGAGGGTAGGAAGTGGGCTTGCATAGAGGAATGAATTCACCTTTGGAGTCCATGACAACTTGGCATAAGTTGGAGACCATGATGTGGTAACGACCGAAGGTCGGGCTTCATCATATATGCTTTCATGAAATGTGTGATAATTTGATGGTATCAAATGACACACTTACGGAGAAGCATTCCACTGCTCTACGATTAATCCTTGTGGGAGACAATGCTAAGTTTGCGATATTGAGGATGGACACACACATATTTTATCTGGACATTAGGCATAAGACACTACGTAAAATGCATGAACTACCAAAAAAGGATTGTCATTTGCGTGGTATGCATCCACTTATGATGATCTGGCCTCCTTCATTCCCTGCGCTCAAGGATGATCCTATGAGGTTTCTCTTTTCTCCTTTTGATATTGTTACGGTAATTCTTTGTATATGGTCGCAATGGAAGTTGACTATTTGATTTCGAGGGGAAACATTCATAATGATTATTTTAGTTATGTATTGTACATTTTAAAGCTCGTGGCGATTCCGTTTGTGATTCACAACGAGTATTTTCCTCTTATACATGACCATTTTGTAAATGAATAAGACTGCAAATAATTCTTTGGGATTTCAAGGTATCCAATATAGTAATGCTCCTTCACCAAGCTACACCATTGAAGATCTCGTAAAAAGGATCAACGTCAAGATTCCGGTAAGTGAAGGTAGTGATGAACCTATGTATCAACATTTTGTCAATCAAGTAGCAATAAAGGTACGTGAGCTTGAAAAAGAATACAAGCAAATTGCTGAAAAATTAGCTGTTAAACTAGATGACATATTTGAGCCTATTATTAAGATTAAAATTGGAACCAATGAGATAACTGCACTTTGTGATCTAGGTGCAAGCGTCTCAACAATTCTGAAGAGTCTTTATAACAAGTTAAATCTTGGCTCCTTTGAAATTAATAACATAAAATTGCATCTCGCGGATTCTACCTACAAACAAGCAGTAGAAATTAAGGAGTATACATTAAAGGTTGTCCCGCTCTTATTTATTTTGTTATTGTTGACATGTCTGAAGATGCTACTGCTCCTATTATATTAGATCGTCCTTTCTTAAGAACTATTAAGGCTTTGATTAATCTGCATGAAGGGAATGTGAAGATGCAATTGCCTTCGCGGGATCCTTTTGTTATTCATTTCCCCAAGAAGAAAAAAGCCAAGTATGACGAAAAGGAGGTCATCACTTTGAAGGCCAATTACATTGGAGTGGGTGTTCCACTCATCTAGTCCAAGTTAGTATCATCAAGGTCAAGCTATTAACCATAAAAGAGCGCTTCATGGGAGGCAACCCATGTGAAATAAAGGTTTGAGTTAAGTTTTTAGTTTTAGTTTTAGTTTATGTTTAATAAAGAGTGCTAGAAAACTCCATTCGAGTAGAAGAAGTTCGGTAGTACTTAAAATTCTACTTTATTCATGCTATTCTTGGTCGACAATATTTACTATCGATTTTCTGTCAAAAATAAGGTATATCACTAAGTTACAAGAAAAGAAATAGTCTACAAAGAAAGAAATTGACGCACACAGAGAGTTTAACGACCAACTATACGGCGGGAATAAAAATTCCGGCCATATAGCTCCGGTCGTATAGATATCATTGCCATCAAAACTTATTTTGCAATGTATAATGAGAGTTTAATGACCAACTAGACGGCGGGAATAAAAAAATTCGACCGTATAGCTCTGGTCGTATAGATATCAATGCCCCCGTACAATTTCTTTTCATATGTTCTAAGAGTTTAATGACCAACTATACGACGGAAATAAAAATTCCGGCCGTATAGTTCCGGTCGTATAGATATTGGTGGCTTTGCAAATTTCTTTCGCAGTGATAGACAGTTTAACAATCAACTATACGGCCGGAACATTTTGTTCCGCCCGTATAGTTGCGTCCGTATAGCTGCGCCGCTAGGAGGAAAACCTAATTTTTTGACAAAAGGCCAACTATGCGGCCAGAACACATTGTTCCGACCGTATAGCTGCGCCTGTATAGTTGCATCCGACCACAAAATCGCACGGGAAGGTACTCCCAACTCCAAAACTTCAATCCTTTTTCTTTCTTCTACCTCCAAACTCTCTCAAAACCTCAAGGGATCTCCATCTCTATTCAATTTCGTTCGATTTCCTCGCACACAAGTGATCTACGGTATGTTTCTCCTCCGATCCTCCAATTACTTTTTGCAATTTCATAATCAATCTATTGTAATTATCAATCTAGGGTGAGACCTACTATGAACCAATTGCCATGCTTATCTTGCCTAGATTATTATTTTGAGGAGAATTCTTTAGTGTGCTATGATGAGGAATATGATGTACTTACTATTGTTGGATCAAAAAGTTTTATTTTCCCCTTTCTTCAATGTTTTACATGATGAACACAAGGAGCTGAACTCGTGCTCAAGCCACCACTAGCGCTTCTCGGGCTGCTGCTCAGGAACGCATCGGGATACGGTTCAAGAATGAGGCCCATCGTGATCGCTTCAACAAGATCAAGAACCGCGAAGTGAAGGCCACCAATTGGGCTTGCCCCATCATATTAAACCAACTCGGTATTACTGATGACTTTATTTTACTTTGCAATAGAGCTGACCTGCAAAACTTTGTGTACAATGATGGACCTACTTATCGCTGCTTAACCATTGAATTCCTTAGTTCATTGCAAAGCACCGTTAAACAATGGCAAGGGGAGGATACTATTTCTTTCCTTCTAATGAACAACAACTACACTTTAGCATTAGATAAATGGTGTGCATGCTTTAATTTGCCAAAAAACGGTATTCATGCTTTACGCGCATCCTTTACTGTCTTAAATCCTTCCCCCGATCAATAATATAATGGAATGAGTTTTACTAGTAGAGTAAACAAGGGGAAGAATTTGCAGCATCCTGCAATTCGCTTTTTGTTCTATCTTATTGCTAACATATTGAAGGAACATAATGAGTTCACAAGACTCAACGAGGAGGACATCCTAGTCCTTGCAAAGGCTGCTTATATTAACTGCAGCTTGTCAGTCCACTTGGGTGCCATCCTTGTGCGCTACCTGGAGAACCAAGACTCCCAAAGCCAAGGGCCAATCACAGGAGGAGGCGTCATCACGGTACTTGCCACTGCCCTAGGCCTCGACCTAGGTGAGTTGCAACTGGTACTAGGTGAGACACGTGTTGGTTTCTCCACCTTGAGAGCTTGTGGAATGCTTACTAGGAGAGGTGGTGTTTATTACCTGCATATTGCTAGAGCTGGGTGTATCTACCCCACTCCTATGCCTAATCGTCTTTTCTCTATCGAGGAAGGACGTTTGCTATATGATGCGCAGGTTGAGCAACACCAACCCAAGGAAGAGATTCCTGAAGAAGACGAGGACCAAGAAGAGGAGCAAGAAGTTCCTCATCAAGAGGAGCAGCCACAAACCCGGTTCGCCACATACCAAGATTTTCAAGGACTTGGAGGAACTGTGGAGAGGATGCACAACCTCTCTTTGAACCTCCGAAAATCAACAAGTAACCTCTCAGCTCAATTTGCGAACTGGAGTAACGACTTTTTCCCGCCACCACAACGATTTGAAGGGCTTGCAAACGCCTAAGATTGGGGAAGTTTCCTCATGTATCTTTACGTGGCGTTCATTTGCTTTTATTTATTTTAGAGGTTGTGTTTTTATTTGAGTTTATAAGCACTCGTGTTGGTCTCCCGAACACTTTATCTTTAGTTATTTCTATTTGCTTTTGAAATTTTCTAGCCGAGCTTTGCCGCCAATTTTCTATTCTTTAAGTTTCCTCTCTTAAAAATCACAAAAAGATTTCTCCATTTTTCTTTATTGTCCCTCTTTCTTTTTATTTCCGCCTCGAGGCCTTCATATATTTGCAGGAGAGTGGTCGACTTCCATTTTTTGAGAAACAAATAAAAAGGAAGAGAGAAGTGGAACCAAACATGAGAGGTATGCCTTCTGACTCCCGACTTTTGCAGTTTGAGAGACCCATGCTAGTTAGTAGTAAATGTTGAGATATTATATTGGTGGAGTGAGTCTTTGTATTGTCGTAAGATTTTCGTCTGCATGGGTATTTAATTGGGCACGTTTTGTTCCAGCTCTCGTAATTAACCAAGATTTGCGTAAAAATTGCTAAACAATTGTAATAAGAAAAAGTCTCGCAAATGAAGACTTGGGTGTTGTAGTGCTTAGTCTTGAAGTCTTATTTCTAGAGATACTTGACACCACTGAATATATTAATTGACTTGATAGCTCTCTTTGAAAGGATTTGTTCAATTGAATTAATGTTTAGCAGTTTTTGTGAGCATGTCAAAGTTTGACTTGTTAATCATAAGAATGATATAGCTTTATGCGTGTCAAACTTCATGGTATGCCAACAACTCCGCTGGCCTCCGAATGATCTTAATGGAGGAAACTCCTAGATTTCGGCTATGAGTTAATTAAACACTTGTAGCAGTAATACTATAGTGGGTAAGATTCTTGGCACTCCCGGGTAGCTGTAATCATGATGGAATCACTCCTATGGCTGTTATGAGAAATCATTATGCAAAAGGAGCAAAAACCTTAGTGATGCCACGAGTGTCCATCATAGCCCGATAAACTAAATATTTTTTTGGCATGCTCTCAATTACTTAAAAAATGAAATTCTTGAAGGACAATGAATAGAAAAGTAGTCTTGATTTATTGATGTGGGTGATTTTAGACACTCTAGTATATATGCTTTTCATGACAACTCTCACACTCTTAATTTACATGATTATACCTTACTGTTCAAAGGTAAGCCTATGAGTTGATTACTTGACATGGAATAAAGTTTACTCATTTGAATCATCCATGCTTACAATAATTTTGTTGCACTATAAGGATGCATGAAACCCGTATGATATGCTTGCCATTACTCTATCTATGATGAAGTTTTTCAGATTTATGAAGTGGAGGAAACATGAGATTACTAATCAAGAGTAAGATCACCATCTCGTTATTTCAGTTTAAATGTTGAGTTCCTTTTTGATTTTGGTTTTCTTGCTCGGGACGATATGGTTTAAGCTTGGGGAGGTTGATGGATCTGAAATATAGCCATCTAACATCCACATTTAAACTGGATATTAGTCATATTCTTGATGAAATATCTCTCTAAACACTGCCACTAATGCTAATATTCAGAGGGGTATGCAATCCTTTCTTTTGTATTTTTCCTGCGCAAATAAAATCATTTAAAGAAGGGAATCACTACACTAAAGTCAAAGATACGAGATTTCCAACTACCAGAAAAAACCAGGAGCCTTACATCGGAGGTAGACGCCATAACGACCAACTATACGGCTGGAGCAAAAATTCCGACCGTATAGCTCCGGTCGTATAGTTGGGGCCGCCACCGTTAGATCAAACAGAACAACTTTCGTGAAGGGACCCCTATATAAAGAAGCTTTGGGCGAGTTCGCACCATCCAGAAGTATCTACCACAGACCACCAGTGATGACCCACAAGTATATGGGGTGTATTGTAGTACTTTCGATAAATAAGAGTGTCGAACCCAACGAGGAGCAGCAGGTGTTAACAAGTGGTTTGGATCAGGAATTCTCTATAAATACTTAGCAAACGGATTTTTAGGTTTTTTTATAATGCAGATAAATAAAGTGCGAGTAAATAAAAGGCAATAGTAATAATTGTAGCAAGTGGCCCAATCCTTTCTTTAGCAAAGGAAAAGCCGGTTGTATTACTTAAGATGACCAAACGTTCTTGAGGACACATGTAAATATTGTCAAGTGCTTTCGCTTCATATAGTTGATTAATCTTCTCTGGTTGGATAAGTGTTGCGTGGGTGAACCCATGCTAATGTACTGTCCTTACTACGACTAATACATACTTGTGATTATACCCCTTGCAAGCATCCGCAACTACAAGAAAGTAATTAAGATAAAAATCTAAGCACAACCTTAAACTCTGAGATCCTACACTCCCTTATGCAAAGGTTTCCTAACGGGGGTTTAGGTTTCTGTCACTCCGGAAACCCCATGATTAGTAGCCAAATACACAATGCATTCCCCTAGGCCCATAAAGGTGAAGTAGCATGTCGTCGACGTTCACATGAAACCACTATAAGAACAGCACCACAACTTAAATATCAAACCATTAAATCTTTCTCAACACAATTCCAGTACTAACAACATGACTTCTCCCATGTCCTCAAGAACTAAACGAGTACTCATGAGACATCATATGGATCAAGATCAGATATGAAATAATGATCAATAACAATATGAACATGAAAAATAATTCAATGGTTCCACTCAACAGCATCAACTACAACAAGTAATCAACACCGTGAAAGTTTCCCCTAAGAACTATGCAACATTCAATCCAATTGTTACAGCGGTGCGGAGTGGTGGTGATGGTGCTGGCGGAGATGATGGTGGAGATGATGATGATGATGATGATCCCGATGAAGTCTAGGTTGATGACGGTGTTGATGGCAACGATCTCCCCTCTCCGGGAAGGAATTTCCTCGGCAGATTTCTGCCTGCCAGAGAGCTCTTTCTCTCTCTATAGTTTCCGCCCCGTGGAGGCGGTGGAATCTTTCTGTGGTCGCCCCCCAACTTTAGGTTTCCGAGGGGAATATTTGCGCGTAAGGGCGATGCCGGAGGTGGGCCAGGGTGGCCACACCACCTGGTGGCGTGGCCTTGGGGGGACCCACACCAGGGGGTGGTGTGGCTCCCGTGTGGCCCATCTCCACTTCCCCTTTGGCATTATTCATCTTCTAGAAAAATAGGAATTTCCGTATATTTTCTGGGATTTTCTGATCTTCGCAAATATTGCATCTGGACATTGCTTTTTCCATCAGAATCCTAACTCCAGTGCTTCATCCTTCAAAAGTCATCAATCATGCTAAAATAGATGAAATAACATAAGTATCATCTCTTAATATGAAATATATCAATGAATAACAGTAAATTATGATATAAAATAGTGATGCAAAATGGACGTATCAACTCCCCCAAGCTTAGACCTCGCTTGTCCCCAAGCGATAACTGACCTCAATAAACATGACCACAAGTTTATGGAGTGAAGTGTCGATAAAGAGAATACGAACAAGAAGCATCACATTCATCAATACACAAATCATAATAGAAAACAACTCACTATTATATAATTTAACTTGCAATGAGTAAGGGAAACACAATAAAGATACACAAAGTAAATCATAATTGGTAATGGCAAACTTTGTTCTTGGTCAGAGAACGGTTAACAAATAGCAGGAGTCAAACATAATGGGGTTTTCAATGATAGCTTTGAAAATAATATTCACTCACATAAGAGCAGTGTGCAAAACAAGGAACATAAAAAACATGATTGAATAAATCATCATATGGATGATTGAATCACAAAAACTCAAATGCTTGCTTGAGATAGAAAGGAATAGGTTTAGTGACTCAACTTAAAAGTAAAAGATAGGCCCTTCGCAGAGGGAAGCAAGGATTTCAAGTTTCATAAAGAGCTTCAAAAAATTATGGTACTTACTAGATTTGAGCCCTCATTGCCCCTATCATAGGCAGCTTGAAGTGATTAAGGTTAATGTGAGGGAAAATATGAGTTATATGCTTGACAAAATTATAAGTTGAAAATCTCATGCCCCTTGAGTACGAGTACCAGACCTCATGCTACTCAACTTTGGTCTCTGGTAAGTTCTTGTCATTGTAAGTGTATGTGTATCATAGAGAACCGCCAACGGGGTGCCCCTTGCCCCATGAAATAGGAGCTACCGCATATCAAAATGACAAGGCAACAGACAGTGAGCATCTCAACGATCTTTTTATTTGCTATTGGCATATGTTTTTATTGAGGATGCTTCATAGAATGCCACTATGGTTATGCTGCAAGTTTCCACCATAATTAGGCATGGCTTAGGCTAGCTGCCTAGGCGTTTCTCTAACACATATACAAACACCATGATCTTACAAGCTCCCCTTTTATTTCACACCTCCAGCATCCATAAATAAAAGAACATGATATCAACTAAATAATAAGTGCAATGTCGAAAGTGGACCCCATGATAACATGGTATTGCTAACTCCCAACTTATAATTTGCAAGCATACAAGCTTCATAAGATAGTCACAATGGTTCAAATTTATTAAGTACAAAAAATAAAGTGTGCCATCAAGTTTGTGAGAGCTTTAATCACTAAAAATCTCATAATAAGTTTAATTTGGAAGATAGATAAAACTCGAGAATTTACTTGAAATAGCAATAATGCTAATAGGTAGATATGGTGGACATAAATGGCATATGTTTTAGTTCGAGGATTGGATGCACGAGAAGCATTCCCTCTCAATACAGGTTTTTGGCTAGCAAGGCTGGGTAGCAAGCATAACAGTTGAAGGAAACAAACAAACATACAAGTGATAGAAACAATCATGCAATCTTCCTTGGAAACACAAAAGATCTTAACTAGAGAATACTAAGCTTATGATCCAATCAAGAAAGAAACATAATGAAATTAAATTTCTAAAAGTACTTTTCTCTTTTCCATTCAATCGTCACATAGTGTTTCTACTGACCAGAGCTAGGTTTGCCAAAACCAATTAAATTTACTTAATGATCCCAAAGTGATACCAATACTAACAACAAGATCAATCATATAACAGAAATTGCAAACTAAAATAAGATGTGCAAAAAGTAAATGATATAACTTCTCATTAATATTCCATAATGGCAATTCGCACCAAGGGATACATAGATAACACACTAGAGGAGAGATACTTCCACAATCCAAACCATCCTATATTATAACTTCTCTATTCATGATATGACTCTACTAAAAAGGTAAAAAGATGAAAGATAATGATGTGATACCGCGACATTCCCCCAATCTTGGAAAAAACCAAGGGGATGCCAAAACCTGATGACGAATTACTCCTTCGAAGGTGGTGGTGTTCTCTCGATAAGCTTTTCAATCAATTTCTTCAAATCCTCAGTCTCAAAGGTGAGAGTACGAACCAACTCCGAATTCTGCTCAATGTGGTTCATGATCATGTCGGACTGTGAATCCTAGCCCTTGTGATTCTTTCCCCACTCTTCCTCCTTAAATTGTTCTTTTCCTGCATGGTTAGAATGAGGCATATCCCAATTGGAGGGTAATTTTTCCTTTGGCATCTTTTGGAATTGCTGCTCATGTATAAGGGTATGGAAGGGATTCTTGATGCATGGAGGAAGTGACCGTGAAGCCAAGCAAAGGCGTGGAACCTTCCCTCCAGTGGACATCCGTGCAGTCCTTTTGAGCTTGTCAGGATGTGCAACCACTCCATTGCTTGCAATGGTGGTGCTGGTCCGCGGATGCTGGTCTTCCTTCACTTCCTCTTCAACTTCACCCTTGATCTCCTCCTCCTGCTTGGGGTTTTGGAGATCATCTTCCACAAGCTTCTTGTCCTTATCGTTGGTGGAGACCATCGTGCTTCTAAACTTGAGAATAGTTCCTAATAGAAATAGATCGAAACAAAAACACGAAGAGAACACGATATACGGACCTCGAGGGATCCGGGGGATTATATATTACAAAGTTTAACAACAAAAGGAAGGTACTGGGAGAAAACGGGTCGGAGACGGGCACCGGGGTGGCCACACCCCCTGGTGACGCGGCCAGGTGGGCCCGCGCCACGAGGTGGTGTGAGCCCCTCGGGCTCCGTCTCCGTCCATTTTTCGACTTGTCATCTTCCATGTTAGATAAAAACTGCAAAAATATAGATTGAAAAGTTTTTCGCGGACCCTTTTTTACCATAACTGTTACCTATTCGAAAACGGACTCTGCAGGTTTCTGAATTTAGTCTTTAATAAATTATTCCGGAGTCACCACTTGAATAATATCAATATCTTCATTTTACGAATCTTCAAAAATATAATGTTTGAGTATTTTGACCATTCTTCATCTCATTACATCATTCTCTCCTAACACTTGAAAATTTCTTTCATACAAAACTTCACACAATCTTCATTAGCAACATTAGTGCATGCAAGATAATAAACCTTTGGGTTCAATTTCAACTAAAGTCCATCAAAACATAAGCTCTTGTAGCAAATCCTTTCAAAATCCCAAAATAATTCAAAAAGGAAATCGATTTAAGAGGCAAATGCAAAAATGGCAGAAATCTGTCAAAACAGACCAGCAGGTAAAGATCAATTTTTTCGAAATTCTTCTGTTGCTCAAATCAAAAGTGCAAAACTAACAAAAGTTAAATAATAACCTGGGGCATGCACACAAACAATTACATATCTGTACGATGTTTTGGGATTTTTCACGATTTTTTACAGTGAAGTACAAAAATCTGTTTCGGGACAGAAACTTCCCCAAATCTTACTTCTCTCTCATTATAGGCTAATATTGACACAAAAACCAAACAAAAAGGATAAGGAGAGGTTATTACAGAAGCAGTAACTTCCAAGACTCAAATAAACAAAAATAAACTGAAAGCAAAAATATAATGGGCTCTCTCCCAAAAAGCTCTTTCTTTATAGCCATTAAGATAGGCATGATAAATTTCAATGATGCTCACATAAAAATATGAATTGAAGTAAAAGAGAGCATCAAGAAGAAAATATCCACATATTTAAGTCTAACCCACTTCCTATGCAAGGGAATTTTGTAAGAAACTAAATTATTGAAACCAGAGGCTACTAGCATAGGAAGGCAAAACAAGTGCAACCTAAAGACTTACAACATAAAGCACAAAAACTTAATATTATTGAGATGCGTAAAAACATTTTCCCCTCTCTCATAATAACTTTCAGCATCATGAATAAATTTAACGATATAACTATCACATGAACCATAGTAGCAATGATCCGTTATTCTAACAGAAAACACAGGGACACCAGCTTTCCTAGTTCGACTAGGATGTGAAACAATATTAGAAGTATCCTTACAAAGGATAATGTGCCCATATTCTACATTTTTAGTGACAAGGTCTTTCACATTTCCTACTGCAGGTTCAACATCTATTTGTTCATCAGGTTTTACAACTTTCTTTGTACTTTCGTTAACCATACTAGCTATGATAGAATGTTCCTTTACCTTAACAGGGAAAGGTATTTTCTTGATGTAAGGTTCAGGTAAAATACAATCAGCAGTATAAACTTCAGTATTTCTAGTAGGAATACAATTAACAATATCTTTATATGGCTCATGATACTTGTTCCATTTCTTTTTAGGAATTTCAATATAAGAGGCAAAAGCCTTAAAACAATTTGCAATACTTCGAGAATCAAGACCATAAGCAACACTAATATTATGAAAGTCATCAGTTCCCATAAAAGATTTAATGCATTCATAATCATAATTTATACTTGACTTTCATCCTTTATCATTCTTCCATGCTTCAACATTGTCTTGAATACAGTCTAGAAGATCCCATTTAGCTTCTTCTTTCATACGTGTAAATGATCTAGCATATGAAGCATCCAATAAATCCTTATCATGAAGAGAAAGCCTTGCATAAAAGTTATTGATAATAATATTATTAGGGAGCTCATGAATAGGACATATGAGCATTAGTAACTTCAATCTCCCCCAAGTTTGGGCGGTACTCTCTCCATCATGAGGCCAAAAGTTGTATATTTGATTCCGGTCTCTATGAATCTCACTAGGAGGATAGAACTTAGAATAAAAGACAGGTACAATTTCCTCCCATTCAAGAGATTGGCCATTCTTTAGTAGCTTATACCATTCCTTAGCTCTGCCTTTCAATGATACAGAGAATAACTTTTTCTTAACTTGATCTTTTGTAATACCTGCACACTTGAACAATCCGCATAATTCATGTATAAAAAGCAAATGATCACCGGGATGAATAGTTCCATCTGCAAAATAGTAGTTATCCATAACACGATCAACAATTTTTGTAGGTATTTTAAAAGGATCAATTTCAGCAGGTGGTGGTTCATCTAGTACCTTAGCAGTGGTAGTAGCATTCTGACATAAGAAACTAAGTGAATTATCCATATCGAAATAAAGTAACAAACATAAATAAACAATACTCACAGTAGAAGTTTCCTTTACCAGTTTCACTCTTCAATAGCGCTTCACTCCACGACAACGGCGCCAAAAAATAGTCTTGATGACCCACAAGTATAGGGGTGAATCGTAGTACTTTCGATAAATAAGAGTGTCGAACCCAACAAGGAGCATAAGGTGTTGATAAGTGGTTTGGATCAGGAATTCTCTATAAATACTTAGCAAACAGATTTTTAGGTTTTCTCGATAATGCAAATAAATAAAGTGCGAGTAAATAAAAGACAATAATAATAATTGCAGCAAGTGGCCCAGTCCTTTCTTTAGCAAAGGACAAGCCGCTTGTATTACTTAAGATGACCAAACGTTCTCGAGAACACATGTGAATATTATCAAGTGCTTTCGCTTCATATAGTTGATTAATCTTCTCTAGTTGGATAAGTGTTGTGTGGGTGAACGTATGCTAATGTACTGACCTTACTAGGACTAATACATACTTGTGATTATACCGCTTGCAAGCATCCGCAACTACAAGAAACTAATTAAGATAAAAATCTAACAACAACCTTAAACTCTGAGATCCTACACTCCCTTATGCAAAGGTTTCCTAACGAGGTTTAGGTTTCTGTCACTCCGGCAACCCCACGATTAGTAGCCAAATACACAATGCATTCCCCTAGGCCCATAAAGGGTAAGTATCATGTAGTCGACGTTCACATGACACCACTAGAAGAATAGCACCACAACTTAAATATCAAACCATTAAATCTTTCTCACCACAATTCCACTACTAACAACATGACTTCTCCCATGTCCTCAAGAACTAAACGAATTACTCACGAGACATCATATGGATCAAGATCAGAGATGAAATAATGATAATTAACAATCTGAACATGAACAATATTCAATGGTTCCACTCAATTGTATCAACTACAACAAGTAATCAACACCAGGAAAGTTTCCCCTAAGAACTATGCAAGATTCAACCCAATTGTTACAGCGGTATGGAGTGGTGGTGATGATGCTGGTGGAGATGATGATGATGATGATCCCGATGAAGTCTAACTTGATGACAGTGTTGATGGCGACGATCTCCCCTCTCCGAGAAGGAATTTCCCTGGCTGATTTCTGCCCGCCGGAGAGCTCTTTCTCTCTATGTAGTTTCCGCCCCGCAGAGGCGGCGGAATCTTTCTATGGTCGCCCCCCCAAGTTTAGGTTTCTGAGGGGAATATATACGCGGAAGGGCGATGCCGGAGGTGGGCTAGGGTGGCCGCGCCACTAGGGGGACCCGCACCAGGGGTGGTGTGGGCCCCCTGTGGCCCATCTCCACTTCCCCTTCTGGCATTGTTCATCTTCTGGAAAAATAGGAATTACCGTATATTTTCTGGGATTTTCTGATCTTCGAAAATATTGCATCTGGACATTACTTTTTCCATCAGAATCCTGACTCCGGTGGTTCATCCTTCAAAAGTCATCAATCATGCAGAAATAGATGAAATAACATAAGTATCATCTCTTAATATGAAATATATCAATGAATAACATGAAATTATGATATAAAATAGTGATGCAAAATGGACGTATCAACCAACCGCCTCCAGATCTCCAAACCCTTCTCCATCTCCATAGCCATATTCCACCACTTGTAATAGTAGATCTCTTCTCCGATTGGCGACATTGTAAGACTATTGCTATCAATCTTATGATTTTTATTACAATGTTTGCGATTGTTGATCTCATCTCTATGTGTGAGTAATTCTCTTTGGTCTAAGGGCCTCGGCCTAGCCATGTAGCAATTGTGCATGTGAATTATCATATATGGGATCATGTATTAGTTTGTATGACATGATGATTATTGTATCCTCTCTTGCCTCAATCGAAGGAATTGTCAGGTACCCAAGACCTCGAGGGTTGAGCCAGGTATAGGGAGTATGAGTGATGACTGATCTGCAGGTTGGGAATCCCAGTGACAGAAGGGGTAGTATGGCTATATGTGAGGGATTTGCTTGGGATTAACGGTAAATCTCTAGCATATCATTAGTTCTCTTTCTTCTATGGTTGAGACTAGTAGGTTATTGCTATAAGCGGTTGCGAAGGCAATAACAATTATGGATGCACTGCCCACATATAATTTATCTTGCTCTAACAAGTACACACATGCTTTATTTCTATCTTTTATTTCCATAAGATGTTTTTCATAGCTACAGGTGAAACCGAATGCCCTAGGCCCTCTCTCTCCATCATCGACAACAACATAAAGATGCAAACTACTGGTCCGGTGAAAACACAAAAGGAATTCTAAAACTCCTGAAGGTCCATTAAAGTAACTTCACTATGCATTCACTTCCCAAGGATTCGATAACCTAGGTATACTAGGGAAAAATAAGCTATACTACATCCGTAATCCAGATCGAAGGTATCAGGATCCTAAGACATCTTCGAGAAGCTCCGCTGTAGTGGTTTCCCTGCTCCCGCACACCATCTAGCTTGCATTTGATAACTTCTCTAGCTAGATCAATACGTCGGGGAACTAAAAAAAATCACATATTAGGGAGTGCCTCTATGGTGAGCTCCTCGAAGATGTCTGAGAGCAGGATCCTAAGACATCTTTGAGAACCTCCGCCCTATTGGTTTCCCTGCTCTAGCACACCATCTAGCTTGCAGTTGATAACTTCACAAGGATGCCTATTTATAGATTATGCAATAGAACATAGTGTTGACACTCACGACATAATGTCGACACTCAGCCCTGTTATAGTGCCGCCACTCACGACATAGCGTCGACACTCACTGGCATAGTGCCGCCACCCACTGAAATAGTGTCGCCACCCACCGAAATACTGTTAGCACCCATCTTTAGTCCCGGTTGGTGTCTCCCACCGGGACAAAAGGCACCTTTAGTCCCGGTTGGAGACACCAACTAGGACTAAACATGGTTTGTGCCGGCCCGAGCCTGTCGCAACCCCTTAAGTCCCGATTGGTGTCTCCAACCGGGACTAAAGATTCATCTTTAGTCCCGATTGGTGTCTCCAACCGGGACTAAAGATTCATCTTTAGTCCCGGTTGGAGACACCAACCGGGACTAAAGATATTTCCCGCCAATCTCAGAGCTGTCAAGCCATGCGCCATGTGTTCTCGCCATTTCCCTCCGCTTCCCGCCATGTTTTCCCGCCCTTTCCCTTCGCTTCCCGCCATGTTTTCCTACCCTTTCCCTCTATATCTAGCCCGATCACCATGGCCATCCACATGTCCACACATTCATCTCTCACAATAACGGACACCATATACTGGGCCTTTCTGACCCTCGAGGAGTCCGAGGCGCTGTGAGCCTCCAACTACCCATGCCCACTAGGCTACCATCTACCCGCCGACTGGATGTTGAGTGCTGGAGGGATTCATGTTCCTCCTGTGACTCAAGGTTCCGCCCACCAGGTGGCCATCACGAACCACTTCTACCTCGAGATTAGGCTGGAGCAGCGGATGGATCCCCATTGGGATCCCGACAACTATGCCACCTGGAATGCCTCCTTCGCTAACCGGCGGGAAAAGGAACTCACCAGGTATGAGGGTGACGGCCCACCCCCAATGAAGCACAACGAAGCCGGCCACCGCCTGTGGTGGGTGAACCGGACTATCGCTGGCGCGATGCGCGACATCGCTGAGGGAGATCATCCTTGCGCGCGGTACCCGCAATTTCACCTGCCGTAGAGCCACAAGAAGGGTGGCGATGGTGAAGGCCACGGGCGTAGCTGTGTCTTCATCCAGTAGCCCCTCCCACGCGCATCGTGAATCTGAGGCCGGAATGGCAGGTGCCCCTAGAATATGCCGTGGTTCACGGTCCCCGGCTCCTCCGTACACAAGCCGGAGAAGGGATGAGGATCCAGCTACGTGCGCTTAGCGATGATGATGATGTTGATGACGAAGACAACCCTGAAGCTATGTACTACAGGGCTAGACATGATTATGACTAATAAATGTCTCTACTAGAACCCTTCTGAACTATGAAGATGTTGTTGTATTCTTGTGAGTTTGCTAAAGTGCTCAAGTGCTTATTTTTTAATATTAATAATTGCCATGGGAACTATTCAGAACGCTCGGGAATAATACATTACATAAAATGCTTAATACATTATTACACATCATAAAAATGAATTTCCATATTAAAAATAATTGTTTTTTTACAAAAAATAAATGAAATTTTTATTATGAACATTTTGATATGATATATATATATTTGTATTACATATATTTTGATATGCTATATATATTTTAACATACAATAAGGCGGAACCAGAATTTATACTCAAAGTTTAAATAACTTTTTTGAAAGGCCCTTTAGTCCCGGGTCATGCCAAGACCTCAAAATAATGACGGACGGTTGGCGTCCGGCCTCTTAGCTGCTGCTAAATATCTTTAGTGCCGGGTCATGGCATGACCCGGGGCTAAAGGCCATATAACCGCGCCGCCCCTTCTCCCCCAAATCCTCATCTCTCACTTGGATCAGGAGGAGGCTATGACACGAAGCAGAGAGACTCCCCCGATGCTAGCAGGCTGCCCGATCTCCACATGCATCGCCCCCTCTCTATTGCCATCTGCCGTTCGTTGTCCGGCCGCCGCGCGCCTCCTCCTCCTCTCTGTCCTCACGCACACAAAGCCGCTTCGGCCGCCACCAGCACTGCACCGGATAACCCCGGGTAGGTTCACACCGGGGTATAATGGCCATGTTAGCCGAGGTATGGCAAGGTCAAAGCGTAAGCTGGCCGAGTCACCTCAAGGCAGGCCAACTTACAGTATCACCCGACCCGAAGGATGTTCGTCTATGTTACCCCGGTCGACATAAAACATATGTCAGCTAGCCTTTTGTAACTTGTTTGCAGGTACCCACAGGACCAAGTTAATAGCCGGGTTACCACTTGGCTTACAAGGTAAGGAAGGAATCTTCTTGGTCAAAGGTTTTCTCTTTCTACTGTAGCATGTGCGCATCGGACAGAGAGATGGACCAGCGATTACATGCCGACAAAGGTGATGTTGCCCATGTCAGGTGACGTTCGCTATGATGGCTGACGCCGCGCCACAGAGGCGCTCAGAGAGGCTCACGCCCTGGGTCTGGATTAGCTTAGACTGAGAAAAGAGGAGCACCACTTTGCTATTTTGGGAAGGGCATATTCTGAGAATATGCCTTCCACGTATGCCCTAACTTGTAACCTAGCCCCCCTATATAAGGAGGGGCAGGATCTCCATAGAGAGGGTCGACCATTTTTACTAAGGGAAAACCCTAGAGAGGTAGTTATGGCTAGTAAGAACAGTAGTCTCCTTCCCACGAACAGATCAAGGAGCCCTTGTAATCCCCATTGATAAGAGAGTAATACAAACATCTGTGTGTGGAATCACCACACTATCCCTCCCTGGATTCCTCTAGTGCTCATTGGCCCCATGTGTAGCCTATACATGGCATCTATCGTGCCACCACCACGACAGTTGGCGCCCACCGTGGGGCTAGCAGCGCTAGCAGGAGTGAAGATCCATACAGGAAACATCATTGGCACCGGTGAACACATCATCTCCGGATTTGTTCAGCCATTTGGAGCGCTGGACAATGTCAGCGACAACATTGGTAGCTTCGGCAGGTGCCCTCCAACGTGCAACGACCTCTTCATCAACCTTGGCGCCCACAAGATCTACGTCGGCGTAGACGAGTCCTGCGTTCACCGGCAGCACATCGTCGAGGGAGGCGAACCACCTCTCATAGCGGCTCACAGCTCGCGTATCACTCACCCTGCTAGCTGCGTTGAGGTCATGATAACAACGCTAGGTGCAGGAGCAAGTAAGGACCCGGCACCAAATCCGGACGATACACCGAAGTAGGCAAGATCTAGATTCCTTCCAGTAGAGAGGCTAGAGAATGTACTGTAGCAGGCAATAGATAACTTAGCTACTCCCATAACAAAAGTAGTTGATCCGGCTCAAGCACAGGCTGAGTTGGAGCAGACCCGACAGAAAATTTTAGCTGGGGCAAAGAAAGTAGTTGCATTACAGCTGTAACATCCCAAATTTTATAAATTCAGATGTTACTAGTAAGCATGCATCATATCATTGCATCATGGCATCACCTATCGAAAAATTTGCATCAGGCATTTCTCAAACCCCATAGTCACTTACAGACAAAAGGAGGGTAAAACCTTTTTAACCACCAAACCTTTGCAAAAGTGTTATTTTATAATCCTATCCTAACCCTCTTCTTTTTACAAAATTTTAGAGACCAATTTTGTCTAATTTGGAGTTCGTATGCAAAAGATATAAGGAAAATACCAAAATAGAAAAAAAAAATGGGCCGCCGGCCGGCCCACCTCAGCCTACCGAACCAGCCATCGTACGGGATCGATCCCACCTCCGCTTTAAAAAGCGTGCGAAAATCTTTTTTCTAAACCTATCTCTATTCAAACACTTATAACTTTTTATCTACAACTCCGAATTGACTTCCGTTTGTTTTTACTTGTTCCCTACTCCAAGATCTATCTCCCCATCATCATAAAAGCCTAAGTAATCCATCGGAGCCACAGCTATAACACTTCTCCTTCCCGAAATCCCGAATCTACACCCCACCGAATCGTATTTCGCTTCTAAACCCATCTAAACTTCGTCGCCTGCCTTTGGCTTCAACATGAAAGTTGTAGATCTCGTCGAAATCTTTCAATTCCGACAAACCTCACCTCTTTTCATCCACCACAGCCGGATAATTTCGCAACGCAATATTTCAGATCTGATGGCGTAATTCCAAGATCTGCTCGCGCTCGTTTCTTGGAATCCAAATCCCTTTGGTGAAAAGGTAGATCTAATCATCCTCCACAACTTTCATGTTCAAAGTTTTTCGTTTTGACTTACGGTTTTATCTCTCTAACACAGATCTACTTCTAGTCCTTTGTTAGGCAAAATCGGGTCTATTTTGAGCCAACTTCTCTTCTAGCCACCGGATCTCATCCCGACGGTCGAGATTCAATCGTCCCGATCAGTTGCCTCGTCACCGCCACGTCGTCGCCAGGTCAGCATCTAGTCCCAGTCAACCTGTCCAGTCAGCGGAATATTCTCTGAAATATTCCGTTCGAATTTAAAATTGCAGATTATAGCTATAATCTTGTAAAATTCATAGAAATGAGATTATTAGTCCAAAAATTGCGTATAATATACCGTTGGATTCATATTTTCGAGTAGGACACAGATCTACAATAATATTACTATTTTTCCACGGCAATCTTGCAGTAGAGTTAAAAGTTTAGATTGGAGTATTTTAATTCTAGAAAATTATACGTAACTCCGTTTTAGTTGATTCTTGTTGCGTTGGCCTTGTTTTGACAATACCTTCTGTAGAAAATTATCATATCTTGCTTAGGGTGTTTAGATCTGTTTCGAGATAGATTAGAGTTGTAGATCTAGTTTCAAGCCTGGTTAATTAGGGTTTTATCCAAAATACCTAAAATCTATGGGAAATCGATTCTAATGACATCCCCAACTCAACAACACCCCTGGTTAAGACCCTTGGCCGAAATCAAACCCACCCTTGCATATTACCATGTTGCATGCATGCATATTTGACTTCGTGACTTGTTTTGTGCAAATTGTGATTGGATCCTTGTTTGCTTCGTTAGATTGCTCGGAGTGCGCTAGGAGTATTGTTTTTGAGATTGCTGCTCGGATCAAGGCAAGTTACACCACTTGTTCATGTTATGTCCCAGTTTTTGACTATGCATGTTTTACTCTTCAAAATCTTGTAGTATGCATGTGTAGGTTTTTAGTAGCTTTCTTATTACTATTTTTGCAAGTGCGGTTTTGTAGTATGCCATGAGTAGCTTTATACTTAGGATTTTCCGTCCTAATAGGTTCCCCCTGTTTTGCTAAGTATTGCTTGCTATGCTATATATATATCAAATACCGTTGGGAGGGTTCGAAAGACTCAAGAATTTTATAAGTATGATAGCTCTCTCGAGCGAACATTTCTTCTCCAAAACCCCTTCAAAATAAAACTAAGTTTTCTTCTGGGCGAAATGGTTGTCGGGACAACGAGTGAGATTTTGGTGGAGGACGGCCGCCCAGGAATCAAAGAAGTCTGCCATGTTTCAGAATTCAGAAGCTTCCCGTGCAACCACAATACATATGGGCTCTGTCTTGGCTTAGTACTTAGTGGGAAAACCTCACCGGGGTACCAACATTTGGAGGTTCTTGGCACGGTTGGATCCAGCTGGTAGAGGGGCTACTAAGGGAAGGCTTCGCCATGGTCTTGTCTGTAAAAGGACTTGATCGTGGATTGTGGGGAATGTGCACAACCTCTCGAGAGTATTGCAATCTGATCGATCAGCCGAGTTCACGGAAAAGAACATTTTGAGCATCTGAAGGATGGAGCCTCTGAAAGATCTTCCTCTCTCTTTTCAAACAAAAGTTTTTCAAACCCTATGGCGTGCGTAATATCGCTAATAGGTGGGAATTTGGGAACTTGGTGTGTCATATCCAAGTAACTTGGTGCGTAATATCCAAGTGCCACCTGGTGTGTAATATCCAAGTGCTAGGTTGATTGGACACTTGGTGAGTAATATCCACGTGTTCCATTCGACCCTATACTTTTATCAAAGTTTACAAAGTAGGGAAAACTCTCTTCCTCTTTTCTCATTACCTTGATAAAATTGGCTTTACGCAAATAAACCCCAAAGCCTACTCTAGCCTTGCATGTAGAGTTAGTCTTGTTCCTTCCTTGGTGTAATTTGCCAATACATTCAAAGTATTGACCCAACTTGTTGGCTGCACGTCTTATGTGCAGAATCCGAAGATTGAAAGGTGCGTAGGGATCGCGGGTCTTCACGCAGCTAGCCTGAGGCGTTGATGGACTCAAGTTTTATTTAGTTTCCGCTGTTTTATTTGAGCTAGCTATAAGCTATGCAAGTTGTAATAATTATACTCTGGATTATTCGTGTAATAATGACTTGTGTTTTACATGATATTCATCGACTGTGAAGTGCTAGCTATTGATCCAGGGACTAGCATGTTAATCACAGGGACTTAGGATCTTTACCGATCCGAGGTCGCAAGAACAGTAGTCATTGAACATCACCTTGCGTGAGTATGCAAAAGAAAACCATTTAGATGGAGTGAAAATTAGAGGTAGAAACTTGATTACTGAGATAGACAAGGAGTATGTGCCTAAGCTAGGGCAAACAACAACTACACTAGTGACAGTAGGGCTAGAGAGGTACAGTACCCCGGCGAAGAACCTTAGGGTTGTAGAGGCAGCAGCGTCTGAGTTAGAGGGTCTAACTGGGGAAGCCCGGGAGAGGCAGCAGGAGAGAGTAAACCACTTAGTAAGAGTGGCGAATAAGTAGAATGAGGAGATACTCAAAGCAAACCCGGGATACCAGGAGGATCACACTTAGTTCATTCGGTGAGGGGTAACCCAACGAAATACGCTGTGGCTTCATCATCACCTCATGATGGCCCTAGAAGAGAGAAAGTGGTAACCTCAGGGAGAAAAGACAAACATATGGTCTCGTATGACCCGGTAAGGGCATGGAAAGGAAAAGCAGTGCAAGTTGTTGAGGATCGTCACAGTGCTAGCCGGGGTGAGGCTGGCCGAGGTAACCGCGACCAAGGCAATGTTGGTCAAGGAAACGCTGCCAACGGCAATGCCAGATAGCATAACTTGGCGGGAGCGGGACAAAACCTACCTCCGCAACAACAACAACAACAACAACAACAACAACAATACATACCTCGGCAGGAGAGAAGTGCTGGCCTGGCAATGTCGCACCAATATGATCGTTTGGGTTAAGATAGATACAATGATGGTTATTCGGAGATGGCTGATACTGGATTTCCTAGGCCAGAGCATCATGTGGTTGGATCGAGATTGGGAAACAGGAACTTGCAGCCGGATGCTGTAAGGCTGAAGTTGGACCATATCTACACGTCGGAGATGATTGAGGTACAAGGTCCTCCGGGTCTAGCATATTTTGGACCTCGGACCATGAGAGAGCCGCTTGTGCCGAACTTTCAGTTGGCTAGAGGAACAAAGACGTATTCCAGCAAGTGTCTGGCCATTGGGATACCTTGGCTGCAAACATGCCCCTTTATAGATTCCATGTGCAAAAGATATGTGGGTTCTTTGAAGGGTGCGAATTCCATCATGTAGCTTGGCTTGAAAATAAAGCAGCTGACATACTGTCTAAATTGGGGTCATCTCGGCAGCTAATCCTGCCAGGAGTTCCTTTGGAACACTTGAGAAAAGCATCTATCACAGCCTCACCAAAATCCGAGTCAACCTATGTCCCGGCGCACTCCGCATCAGAAGCTACCCCTATGGATATTGACCGAGGGAACACCTCAGCAAACTCGGGGACTACTTCGGCAAACCCAGGGACTGCCTCGCATAACCCGAGGACTGTTCAGCTTGATCCGACGGTAGTTATTTTGGTGGATGCAATGAAAATTGACGGGGAGCTTGATGGATGTGATATACACCACTTTTTAGCAATATAAATTGTGTCATTTTCCTATCATATCATGCTCGATCTAACTATTGCTATGCATGATTACTTGTTTTTATTAAATTCAATATGAGCTTTGGACATTTAGTAGTTTAGGTAGAATTTTATCCCTCTTCCTTGTCTTTGACATGTGCGTAGGTGTTGATGATAATTGTGGATAAAACAAAGGCAAAAGGAACAAATAGAGCATAGCATGGAGGAGCTGCAGGGACCAGACTTAGCCATTTGGGTGTTGGAAAAAGTGAATTTTTCTAACTTCTCAAACAAAATATCCAGGACCGTGGGGTTGTATCCCTCGACGAGACGCACTGAACGAGCCCAAGAACACCCAAAATGGAGTTCGTATGAAGAAATGGCGGCCAAAACACTACGGAACACCGAGAGTTTGATGAGCAACTATTCGACCGGAAGTATTTTTCTGGCCATATAGTTGCGCCAGTATAGTTGTAAAAAGGTTCGGAAACCATAGGATTTCACCCCAGAAAAGCTCCAGAACCTTCCCTAACTCATATGATGGTATTGGGGGAACCCTAGGGCACCCCCAAGGCCTATATAAAGGAGGGAAGAGAGGAGGAAGTTACAATGCACCATATACAAGATCTAGATCCCATCTACCACCTCGACGGCGGCATCCTACCGCCGTTCCACCTCCATAGCCTCTACAGCTCCACCAAGATCCAGATCTCCATCAATACCATCAAGCCATCCAAACAAGAAGAGGAGGAGAAGGAGGACGCCGCCATCACCATGCCAACGCCACCATCACCGCGCCGTCATCACCATCTCTATTGCCGCTACTCCTTCACCCTTCCCCATCATGATCTCCATGATGGGTTGTAACATGGCTCGAACCCCTTTTTATTAATGTTATGATGATTTGAATAATTGAAGTGTGGTGTGTTCTTGTTAATTAATATGTTTGTGCTTTATCTTTACATTGTTCTATTCATGATATTATTCTAGTGATTGGAGACGTCCAATCTATTGTTGAGAAATTTACTAGGAATTCACGGAGTGTCACAAAACTTATCATTAGTCTCTACTCGTCCATGGGCCTGCCAAGGTCATGGGTAGAACTAATAGGCTATTTGCTACAAGTTATTTGCGGAGGCAATAGCAGCTTAGGATGCACCGCTCAGAATTCCCTCAAGATGACTCATGATACAAGTTATGAACACACACTTTATATAAACTGTAGTGTAGCGTCTTTCTCTACATATTGTAACACCTAACAACAATGCACTACCAAAACGGTCCATGGGACCCGCGTGCCACGTTGGCAAAGAGTGTAGCGTCTTTCGGAGTGACACTACCCTATTGAGCATAGCGTCTTTGGTGTTAGGCGCTAGACAAAAGGGTTAGATGGTGGAAATAGTTTCCTTGCGAGATTATTTTGTGAATTTATTTAAATTTTAGGTCAATTTTGTCCGTTCTGCTGTTAAAAATACTTTGAACGTGTTTGGTTTGCGACTTTGTAACGGATTACGTTGGTAACTGGTACCATTAAATTATGTTTGGTTCGCTTCCTCCGTTAAGCGATTACATGGAATCAAATTATAGCCCTATACAAAATCGATTCCACCGCTGACCGAAAGTTATCAGAAACTATACGGCCTGTTGCGTCTTCTTCCCCACCTCTTCTCCCTCCTGATCTCCACTCCCGCTAAAGTGCTGCCGTCGCCCCCGAGAACCCCTCATACGCTCCTTCCTCTCAGGTGTGGTCTGACAGACGACATTGACCGACCTTACGTTCATCTCCCTCGTTTCAGCGCACTCGCCAAGCAACTCATCTGGGTCTCTCAGCTTCAGTAGTTCAGCCATGCGGGATGGCCATGGCGGTAGCTGAGAGTCCCAGATGGATGCCAACCTAAGCGCCTTCGGTCTTGGCGCATCCAATCCCGTCGAGATCTGACAAGTTCCAGTACAGATTTCTACAAATCTGTTGCAATACTATCCTTTGGATTTCGACTAGTTTTGGAAGGTTGTAATTGATTACCTTTACATTCGTCGAACCAAACAAGTTTCGAGTTTTGTCGATTCTGTTTACATTACCGGTGTCATTTGATTACATTTACGTTTCCGTTACATTTCATGAACCAAACACGTTCTTTATATTTTGGGAGATAGAAAAAAATAAATTACTTTTTAATGTTTTTTTTAGAAACATGGTACAAACGACGCCTACAAAATGTATAGTATCTTTTATACTCCCTCTGATTCATATTTCTTGTTGAATATATATACAAATTACTTCACTTGATCAAGAAGCCATGTCACAGATCTCATATTTTTTGTATTTTCTTACGTACTGTCCCGATTCACGTTCTGTATACGGATCACCATAGGAAGAACCTTGTGGATCGCTTAGGTTTAGACGGTGTTTGTCCTTGGTCCAGGTGATACGTCCAATAATTCCAGACCATACACTCCACATCACTCCGCGTGCGCTGTCCCGATTTAGGCCCTATCTCCAGATCTAGACGGGAGGATCTTGTCGATTGCGAGTAATAATGTCTACAACAATAATACATAAATGTCTACCGACTAGTAGAAAACAAGGCTTTATTCCAGAGCCCTCCAGAGCATTAGTCCCGGATGTCTTAGTCCCGGTTCCAACAGCTAGGATGCGGACAACCTTTAGTCCCGGTTCGATAGGGTCTTTTAGTCCCGGTTCGGGTGCGAACGTGGGAAACACCCTTTAGTCCCTGCCTGCCTGTGTCTCTAACCAGGACTAAAGATAGACCTTTAGTCCCGGTTTGAGACATCAACCGGGACTATAAAAAGTTAGCAAAAAACTTTGCTCGGTTTTGTCACGATAGGAAAATGGGCAAAAATCCTGCCGCTGCAGGATTTTTCAGTCCACCACACAGCCCGCCCGAGATCGCCTTTTCTAGTTTCGAAAGCATGCCACAAAATTATAAAAAAAAATCGAAAAATAAAAATCCTCCAAACTGTAGTTAAATTAAGTGATTTAGTTGTTAAGAAAATTAACAAACATGTATTTCAACATAATTTATAAAACAATGTCATAAAAAATTCAAATGGCCATAACTTTGCATACGATGTTAAAAAAAACATACAGCCTATCAGAACATGTAGAAAAATCGGAAGAATGCCTCTTATGTACCCATGCCTCCTGCCACACGTGACTTTGTTAAGGAGAGAGTCAAGAAAGCATCCTTTTGGGAGAAGATCATTTGCTTCATGAATGTTGACATTCATAAGAGACAACATGATGCCTACAAGATCAACCGCGGGATTGAGAAACTTTTCAAAGAAATCAAGGCTCAGGGTGAAGAAGAAGAGGAAGGAGAGTTAGACTACAATGATGAACATGAGCGGAACCATCTGCTGTGTCTGATCACACACTTTCCTTTGGGACATGGAATGTCATGAATGCAAGCTTGGTTGACTAGCAGACTTTCTCTGAGGTTACTTCTGGTTTTGCACCTCAGGGCACCTCTTCTTCTCGCCCTCACGACAAAGGGTCACCGACTTTTGCTGCTGATGATGATTATGATGAGGATGAGGATAATGACGACGGCGATGACTCCGAGTGATGTTCTTTGGGACGATAGCTGGGACCTTTTTTCCTTTTCGGCATTTTGATGCCAAAGGGGGAGAAGTTGTCCATTAAGTGATTTAGTTGTTAAGAAAATTAACAAACATGTATTTCGACATAATTTACAAAAAATGTCATGAAAAATTCAAACGGCCATAACTTTTGCATACGTGTGAGAAAAAACGTACAACCTATCAAAACGTGCAGAAACATTTCTCTTCGATTTCAACCGCCTTAGGCCGTTTTGGATTCTTTTAGATTCTTAAAATTGAAAAGAAAAAAGTTATTTCAAAAAATAAAAAAATTTAGTAATTTTGTTGTCATATTTGAATTGCTCACATTTTTCTAATAATAATGGATATATTATTTGTCGAATTTTGATTTACAGATTTGAAGATATTATTTATATCATATTAAATGAATAATTGGCAAAAAATGAATAAAATATTAATTTAATTAATTTTTTATTTTCATTGGAATAAAATATTATTAATACTTATTTATTATTGTTAACTTAAATAGTTGTTCGTAATTTTAAAAAATAAAGATGGTTGACATATTGATATGAGTTAATATGATTGATATTCTAGTCTTGATAACAAGGTATAAAGGTCCCTCGCGCGAGGTGGGAAAGATGGGATGGAGAAGTTAATCGTGCTAGGGGTGGAGCAGTGCTAGGATGAGTGACCGGCCGCGAAGTTTGACTATAAGTGTAATTTGACATAAGATTAAGTATAGGTAGTGTTAAAAATGAGAGATGTGAGAGATTAACGAGTCAGATAATTTAAAAGTTTAAGAAAAAATTCAAAAAAAAATTGATTTTTTTAAATTATCTTTAGTCCCTGGTCAGACGAAAGGTCCCGCACGCTCGACGCAGTCTCGTGAGGACCTTTAGTCCTGGTTTGTGGCAGAACCGGAACTAAAGGGGGTGACCTTTAGTCGTGCCTTTGTAGTCCCTATTGGAAAAAACCGGAAATAAAGAACCTTACAAACCAGTACTAAAGGCCGTTTTCCACTAGTGACCGGTGCCGCTACGGCCCTGTGAGGATCGTGGCCTCTGCTGCCCCGCGCGTGTAGTTTAGCTCGTTGTTTCTGTTCAAGCACTTGTAAATGTCTAAATTTGAATGGATATTTTTATTTCAATTGATTGATTCATATATCAATTACATATTTTGGTCCTACACGCCCCCTTCAACCGATTGATTCATACTCCACATCGCCTACTCGTCGCCGTCCTGGTGGAGGCCAGCGAAGGGAAGAGATTGATTCAACCGATTGATGTATAAAAATATTTGAGAATATTGATGCATGCCTATGGAAAATCAACTGCATTGATGCCCTCTCTTAACTTGCAACACCATAAACGAACAGGCCATTTAAAATAATTTTTGATGGAATCTCATCTTATTGGTTTTTAATCCCACGCTTAGAAGCGTCCCTCATACCGATCAATTATTTTCCTCTTCCATTCATCAACCTTTGGAGTCTATATTCCCAGTAACAATATTTTCTACATTAATTGTGCAACAGATAATTATACCCACGCAACCCTGGTATCTAAACCTTGTGATCTTCTCCTCTTGCACCCATTTGGTAGTGCAACATTTTTATTTCATGTTTTATATTAGTGCAACGTCATGCCTCAAGATGTGTGCATTTACTCCCATCTTATTGAAATTGTTTTAGGTATCACATGTAAAACAATCTAAATATGGATGCACGTTATTAGAATTTACTACTCCCACCGACCCATATTAGTTTACTTAAATTTGTCTAGATACGGATCTATCTAGCACCAAAAGTTGACTAGATACATTCATATCTAGATGAATCTAAATCAACTAATATGGGTCAAAGGGAGTAACATATTCTCTCTTGAATAGTTCTAGTTTTACCTTGGTTTGGCTATGCATACCCATACTTAACTAATAAAATTGTGTCCCGCAGTCGACTTATCCTTTTGGCTAATCTATCTCGTCAAAATCTATACATTAGGGCTGCATCTGACGACTTAGATGCTTTATGTGGTCATGTTGCTCATCCTCACTATTTCTATCCATTCGAATTTCAACAATACCAGAATTGGCCTTTCCCATGCTCTCTTCAAATATTCAATTCCAAGAAAGCGTTTATAATCTACATATAACTATTCACTTCTCATTTATGACACTGTGCATATACAATTCCGAAAGATATACATGTATTCCGTGTTAGAGTACTTGACAATTGTCATTACGGTCACATCTCAGCAATTAAAATTACACATTTTGCTACGAAGCATATAATACCTCCTTTCCATATTGCTTGTTCAAATTTGACTTGATTTGAATATATTTAGGCAGAATTTTTATACTCCCTCTGATCCAAATTATTGTTCTCGAATTTGTCTAGATTCGGTTGTATCTAGTCATGTTTTAGTGCTAGATACATCCGAATCTAGTCAAATCTGAGAACAATAATAATCTGAGAATAATAATTTGGATCGGAGGGAAAAGATAATATGGAACGTTGGGAGTATATTATGATCCTAATGAAATGGCTCGTTCGACACAGGATTGCACATCCTTTTAGTCCTCCTTGTTACACTCATGTCAGTATTTTGTGATATGAAGATGTTATTAACTAGTCCTATTAGAAGTTTTACAGTGGTTGCCATTTTTTGGAATGGCCAATCCATCCCGATCTAATGGTGATAAAATAGACGTACCGTAATGATGGTACCTGGTGGTATACTAAAAGTGTTGGACTAGTACTAAATTGATATTGGATCAGTAAGAAAATCATGTGCCCAGTGTCGTCGGTCGGCCGCAACAACCTCGCAGATGAGCTCCTCGACGACCTATGTATGGGGAACCATTACTAGCAGTGCCTGCCGCTCGGCGCCATGGTCCTCACGTCTAGGCACACTCTTCCTAGCCCCTACCAGGTCAAACTCCCCCTCGCTCGCGTGCTCATGTCATAGTACGTCAGGCCCTCACAACATTCGTTTGCTCCAGTTTATCTAGTTTTTTTTTTTTGAGAATCAGATCTTTCCTTTATTGATTAATAATATTTGGTACAAGGATGGAATCTGGTGTCATGCCTAACCAGATATGTCTGCCTGAGCCTAGACTTAGAGAAGTTCTCGCTAAATCATGAGCTTCCACATTGTAGGATCTCTTCTCATGAACTACAACCGATGATTCAAAATGACGGCACCTTGTCTGTATCTCCTTGATAACAGTAACATACGCTGACAAGCTCCCCTCGTTAATTTCTTTTGCGACCCCCAGGCAATTCGTGGCCAACACCAGCCTTTTTATGTTCAGATCTTCTGCTAGTGCCAATCCTTCAGAGCAAGTGATCGCCTCAAGAGTTGGTGGATCAACAATGCCTTCGATCACCCTTGAAGAGGCGCCCAAGAACACCCCAGCCGCATCCCTGTAGATTGCACGTACAGCCCCAGAGACTGTGGACTTGGAGACAGCCGCGTCAACATTAATCTTGCACATAGAGATCGGAGGGGGGCACCACCGAGGCTGCCCGGGATTCCTGGCGGCGTTGCGAGGTTGAGGATCGCTGATCGAATCCATGTCTTGTGCAAGCTTCAACTCTCCTAGGAAACTGTGTACAAACCCCATGATAGACAGTGGGCTTTGAAATATATTCTCATGAATTGCTTTCCGTCTCGCCGTCCAGATCGCCCAAAGAATGACTGTTGCATGAACAAAGTCAGAATGAGACAGGGTTTCCAACATAAAGAACAACCATTCTTTAGCATCAGCACAGTTGTTCGCCTTCAGATGTTCTATCAGCTCCTCATCCATCAACGCCCAAGTGCTGCTTGCCATATTACAGTCAAGTAAAGAATGGTGCCATGAGTCCGAAGGATCATGACATAGAGCACACCCGCTGATTCAGACATATGACGACGATGCAATGTAGTGCCAGTGGGCAGGGATTGGTGCGAAAGACGCCAGAGGAACACTCTAATTTTTGATGGCACCTTCGTTTTCCAAAGAGATGACCAACTACGTTGCTCGCTGTTCGAACTAGAGCTTGCCAGGGCCGGCCCTGGGGCTGGGCGGGAGGGGCAGCCGCCCCGGACCCAAAAATATTAGGGGCCCCGCTGCGGTATGTACATGAGCCTTGTTCTAAGCGCACCGCAGGAAAAAATAATGAGTAAAAAGGCCGGCCTCTGGGCAGTAGTTTACCGATTATCTTTTCTATTTCATGGACCATGCATAGAGAGCAGCAGCAGATCAGCGTTGGTGCCCCCTTCATGATTCCACTTTGACTTAGCCACGTGACACCCACGGCCCTGGCGACTTCAAAAAGAATTCTGTAAATCGTGAAATCAAACCTCAGATTATCAAAAAACACATCGCCTCTGCCTAGCCTCTCGCGGTCTCCCTCGTCTCATCGGCTGATTACTTCGTCTAACTGTCCAATACAACTGCCCTAGACGGCCACCGGTCCATCCAGGAATACAATATGGTGATCGGAATTAATCAATCGATGAATATTGCTGTTCTCTAATCCTCATATACATGAGTTAAGTTAGTCTATCTATATACGGCTCTATGTGCTAAATTTGACTCCTCATATTGTTTTTTAAACAATTGACTCCTAATTATGTTTTTCTTTCAACATTGTTAAAAAGTCTCTATCAGGTAGTGCTAAAATAAAAAGAAGAGAACACGAAGAAAATTTGATAGCACTAGGGAGGATGTATTAAAAAAATTGAACATGAGCAAAATCCAAAGGAGTTGGTGCTAGTGCTTGTTGGGAACAAAGTAATGTTGATCAAGAAGACGAGGTCCCTACAGAAGACAATGTGAGTAGTAACGAGCACAATTTTAGTTCATCTCCTATAGAATCTGCTAGTGTTGACGAGGAACCAGTTCATGTGAATATTTATGAATAAGTATGGGCCAGTCTCGATAACAAAGCAAGGGACACATTAGTGGAAATAGGCCTTCTACAAAAGAAAATATTACTTTTCGTGTTGATGGAAATTCAAGACATTTTTTGGTATGCCATACTCCAGAAATATGAGCAATGGAGAGCTATGCGATTGAAATGGTTAGTTTATTCAAGACAACAAGTTGACAAAGTGTTTTGCTTCTCATGTAAGTTGTTCAATCCTATCCACTACATGAGTTTTTTGGGGCATAATGGGTTTAGAGATTCAAACATATCGCCGAACAACTCAAAGAACATGAAGCTAGTGTCGATCATCTTACTAGCATGTTCACTTAGAATGAACTGACTGAGAAAACATGAAACAATTGACAAACAGTTGCAGCATCACATCACAAAGGAGGAGCACATAAGGCAAGTTTTACTAAAAATGGTTGCTATTGTGTACACTTTAAGTCTTCATTTGCATCATTTTATATAAGAAAGGGATCTAAGTATGGGGCCCCGGATTCTAATTTCGCCCCGGGCCCTCGGAATCTCAGGACCGGCCCTGGAGCTTGCACGCCCTTCCAGCCAATCCTCCCTTACTTTTTTGGTTTTAACCAACATCCGGTAAGCCGACCGTACAGAGAAGTTACCAAGTTTATCAAAATGCCATGCCCAGACATCATCATGGTCAATCGTGCCAAGGGGTATCGATCTGATCACATCTACATCCATACGCAAGAAATGATGCTCAATCAGCGGGATCTTCTAGATTTTTGATGTATGATCAATCAGTTCAGAGACAAGGACAGGAGGGGATTCTTGTCTTTCGACATAAGGCCGCAACCTCTCATCCCTGGGCAACCAATTTTCACTCCATATCCTCGTATTACGGCCATTACCAATCCTTCTAACTAGCCCCAGCTTTAGTACTTCCGCACCTTCATGGATAGCTCTCCAGATCTGAGACGGTCTGGATCCCAACTCAGCGTTCAGAACGTCAGACATTGGGTAATAAACGGCTTTCAGAACTTGCTCACTCAATGTGCCTGGGCGAGTCAGGAGATGCCAAGCCTGACGTGCTAACAAACTCAAATTGAATAGTTCCATATCCCGAAAGCCTAGTCCACCGTCGCATTTTGGTTGTGTCATAGCCTCCCACGACACCCAATGGGGTTTCTTATTGCCTTCCTTTGAGCCCCACCAAAAACCCCTAATAATGGAGTTAATATGTTCACATAAACCTCTTGGCAGCTTAAAACACGACATTGCGAATGTAGGGATTGCTTGTAGGACAGACCTGATCAGGACACCTTTCCCTCCAACCGATAGAATCATCTCAATCCATCCAAGGACATTTTTCTAGATTTTGTCCTTTATATAGTTGAAAGCATCGCCGACAAATTTCCCCACATCAGTTGGCATCCCCAGATATTTCTCTGCCAGAGATTCATTATACACGTCCAACAACTGCTTGATCTCCCTCCGGATCGTGTCGGAACAACCTTTTCCGAAGAAAATGGATGATTTCCCACGATTTATCCTTTGACCTGATGCTCGGCAATAGTCTTGCAATTGGTTGTTCACTTCCACTGCTGCACCATTATTTGCTTTAAAGAATAGCAAGCTATCGTCTGCAAAAAGAAGATGATTTATTGAGGTTGCAGTAGGCGCCACTTGGATGCCTATGATGTTGTGTGATATCCCTCTGCTCCTTAACAGGCAAGACAGACCTTGAGCTGCTAACAAAAACAAATAAGGTGAAATAGGATCTCCCTGACGGATACCTCTCATGGGTTTGAACTCATCAAGACGATGGCCATTGAACATGACTGAGAAGGATACAGTGGTAACCACCTTCATAATAGATGCAACCCACTTGTGATTGAACCCCAACCTGAGCATCATGGCCTCCAGATAGCTCCATTCGATTCGATCGTATGCTTTCATCATGTCTAGTTTTAATGCACAAAATTGTTTGTCCCTCGGCCTCTTTATTTTCATAAAATGAAGGCATTCATATGCAGAGATAATGTTATCAGTTATTAGGCAACCAGGTACGAATGTTGATTGCTCCTCGGAGATGATCTCCGGTAGTATCTCCTTCAGTCTGTTGGCCTGAACTTTTGACACAATCTTCAGAATAACATTACATAAACTTATTGGGCGGAATTGAGCGAGGGAGGTTGGATGAGGGACTATCGGAATTAATACCAGGACCGTCTGGTTAATTGACTCTGGGGACTCGTCATTATTCAGGACATTTAGTACAGCAGCTGTCAGTTCTGGGCCACAAAGATCCCAGTGTTTCTGGTAAAAGTGAGCTGGCATCCCGTCAAGTTCGGGTGCCTTAGTCGGGAACATTTGAAAAAGCGCTGTTTTGACCTCCTTCTCCTTATAGGGTTGCAGTAGACCCTCATTCATCTCCGGAATCACTTTGCATGGAACAGAAAGTAGGACTGTGTCCATATCGGAAGTGCCCTCTGTGTCATACAGATTCTTATATAAAGAGCTTGTCATCGCCCTCATTTCCTCGTTGGCTGAGGTCACAGATCCATCATCACGTGTGAGCTGCTCCACCCTGTTCTTCTTCCTTCTAACCGAAGCCTTCTGATGGAAAAACTTTGTGTTATTGTTTCCCTCCCTTAGCCATTGGACCCTTGATCTCTGGTGCCACATTATTTCTTCGCGGAAATTAAGCTCGATTATCTGATCACACGTTTTGATCTCCTCATGGTTTGGTCCTAATCGTGAAGGGTCGGCTCGTAGAGCAGCAAGGCGCTCAGTTAGCGTTTTTATCTCTTTCCGGACGTGGCCAAAAATGTCCCTTCCCCATTTCGACAGATTCCCAGATATAGTCGAGATCTTGGAGAAGATTCCCCCCATAGTGATGTAGATCCTCTCTCTCTCCATTGGGCTTCTAAGAAGGCTTTAAATCCCGATGTGTCTCCCACATAATCTCATAGTGGAACTGGCGTGGTTGGTCACCAATGGTCCTCCAGCTGGTTCTCTCTAGCTCCAGCAGAATCGGACAATGGTCGGATTTTGCCGCTCTGAGATGACGCACGACGGAGTCAGGAAATCTTGCCCACCATTGCCTGGTGGCCAAGGCTCTATCCAGACGGACATGAGTATACGTTCCTCCTCTGACTTTTTTCTCAAAAGTCCAGCCGATACCAACATAACCAAGGTCACAGAAGCCACAAACATCAACTGCCTCCCGAAAACCCCCAAGCTGAGCTGCATCACGTTCTCCTACACCAAAATGTTCCTCCTGGTGCAAAACCTCATTGAAATCACCTCCGCATACCCAAGGTAAATCAGATTCCGACCTTAGGAACTTCATCAGATCCCATGTTTTCTTCCTCAACAGAACATTGGCCTCGGCATAGATACAAGTCAATCTCCAGTCCTCCTTATTCTGCTCATGCACAATCATGTCGATGTGATACTGTGTAAAATGAATAAGCTCCATTGATAAATTGTTGTTCCAGTACATTGCACTCCCACCCTTCCTTCCATTGCTACTGACCGCAAAACAGCTATCATATCCAAAAGAATGAGCTAGATTTTCCACATCGGGTATCCCCTACTTGGGTTTCTAGAATGCATAACCCCGAGGGGCGGTTTTGCGCCGCTAGATTGCGCAGTTCTCGAATTGTCGCATCACCACCCAAGCCGCGACAATTCCAAAATAATACACTCATTGGGCTTGGCGGAGCTCCTCGAGGGAGCCCGCCAATGCGCCGGTTTTGGTCACATCTCCAGTTGTATTTTCCTCCTCCATACGAATCCGCTTCGGGTCCCTCTTTGGGTTAGGGCTCATTTGGTGCTGTGGATTAAACTGGTTAACCATCACACTAACCCTGTTTGCATTTGGCGTTTGGCTCGCACCATTCTCCCCAGAGTTGGCGTGAGAAAGCACAATTTGGTTATCCACATTAGGGTTGGACCCTCTTTTTCTCGTTGTGCCAGTTTCATCTTTAGCCATATCATCATCTCCTTGCTCATAGTCTTCTTCCGTAGCTTTCCCAATCCAGCTGCCGCGAGCCTGACCCCGGCCACTCCTACCACCGCCCCTTGGGCCACCCGTTCCACGTCCAGGGAGAGACCCCTGACGCATGCTCCAGGTCGCACCTAATTCCTTGAAGACCAGGGCCTGGGGTGGGTGTATACCATCGCCATGGTCCTTGTACTCATGTCCTAGATGCCCACACACTTGGCACCAATTTGGCAATCTCTCGAATTTTACAAGGAAGATCTCACGCTTCCCTCCACGAACGATTGAGACAAAGTTCTTTAGACGCTTCCTAACATCAAGTTTCACCTTCACCCGGAAGAAATTCCCTTCAAAATCATTGGATATGCCCTCGGCAGATATGAACTCTCCCACTTTCGATGCCAGCGATTTGAGCATGGGCGCAAAACCGACCGGCATGTCATGAATCTGAATCCAGATTGCGAACTGGTATAGCTCAATGGTCGATGGTTTGGTGAAGCCGTCATACTCGTCGATCAGAACCGGATTGCCTCTAAAGCTCCACGGCCCTCCCTGCATGACTCGCTCCCAATCTCCCAGGCAATCGAACTGAAACGTGTGTAGATTATCCTCGAGGGCTTTGGTTTTGACATCCCTTGCCAGATCCCAAGCGGACCTCATGTTTTTGTAGAACCAGAAGTTGGCTCATGTTAGAAATAATGGGCTAAATAAAATAAGCCCATATAGATTTCAGATTTTCCCTAAATCTCAAAGCCCATGTTTGTGGCAGCTCACATGTGTTTGGGCCCATGTTTGGGGCAGCTCACATGGGAGTGGAGTGGGACCTAAAGTTTAGTCCCACATGGAAAGTTGGAGGAGAGTTACACCACCTTATAAGGTAGAGTGGTTCATCACTTACTAAAGTGAGTGAGAAGAGGAGAGATACACGCGCGCGCCTCCTCCGACGACGCCGCTCGCACGCACGCACCGCACCACCCGTCCCATCACGACGCGCACGCGCCACGGGTTGCTCGCCAAGCCGAGCTTTCTTTTTGCTGCTTCGGAAAACCTGTGAGGTTTTGACAGACGTGTCAATAGTCAGCCTATTCGGGTCGCTCCCGGCTCGTGGGCTACTGTAACCGACCCGAGCGTGCGCTACGTGGACTCGGCCCACGTTCGCTTTCGTTAGGGTTTCCTGAGCCGCTCTATATAAAGTGATGCGCGGCTACCGCCACAGACAACGACCGAACCAATCTAGGGTTTTCCAACCTCTCTACTTGCGCCGCCACCTTAGTCTACTCCACCCCGCTTGCCGGCGTCCACCGGTGGACGGGAGAGCAGGTCTCTGGAACCACTCGCCTTTGCGCACTACAAGGAATCTGGCTGTATATGACCCTCCATTTTCGTCACAGAATCGTCACAATAGTCTGTTTATGACGATTCTATGATGATTTTGAGATCGTCGAAAGCTGAGCGTCGCAAATGAACTATAACGACATTTTTGGTAAAATCGTCATAACTGTCTATGACGATATTGGATCGTCATAACATCTATGACGATCCAATATCGTCATAGGCCATCTAGCCTAGCCAAGTCAGATCCTACGTGGCTGATCCTACATGGCAAAATTGTGACGAAATTAAATCGTCTTAAATCGAAATTAGCCCAGTCCATTTCTATGGTCCATATGGGCTCAGCCCAATAATTCCAGCCATTTATTTACTATGTTTTTGCCTATTATGGTCCATTTCTCTTTTGGGCCTTAGCCTTTTTACAACCTTTTCTATTTTGGGCCTTGGCCTTTCTAAGGTCGACCTCTTTTTGGGCTGGTCCTACCAATGAGATGGGTCCCAATTGTCAGACTATTCAAATAATCTAGTCCTGCATGTCAGTTTCTGTTGTCCAACTAGTGCCACTTGTCATGTTTATTTACCAACAATTTGACAACAATTAAACTACAAACAATTTAATCAGAACCGAAGGAACATATGACATCGTTCTAATAATAGCAACAATCATGTCTATTACAATATTTCCACGATTCAAATCACATATACAAAATAATAACCCAGAACGACAGGAGGCTGCAACTTAATCTAGCCCAAAATTTAAACCCCAGCACACAACTATAGAAGGCTGCATCCAGCATCTACATCCAGCATCAGTCGATGCTAAGAAATAGAGTATGTCCATCCAGCCGGACTCGGCTCCAACCTCTAGGTTCTCCCACCAGCTACATCAGCACCTGTAAACATTGAGTAGGCAATGAAAACCGAGGGAACCTTAAATTTTGTAGAGCAACAGAATACAAAAATAACCATAGGTTACACATATCAAGTAACTCCAGGAAACTTGTGCTATCATGAGAAAAAAGAATCTTATACTAAGCTTAAGATACATGCAAACATAAAAAAGATTGCTACCATCTACAAACACGAGGTTTTCATACCGTCTTAGCTGGCATTTCCATCAATTGTGACAGCTAATAAAATCACATGCAACAACATTAATATAATTTTAGATCATAGTACAGCTAGTTGCAAAATATACCAACAGCTATACAACCAATAACAGAGTCATATCCAACTATTGAGTGCTTATAGTTGCAAAGTGTACAGACTTTTACCTGTCAATTATAATATTGATTTGAAGACTGAGCAAATTATAATATCTACAATTCTAGCACAATAGGATGTAAAAAAGATGAGACAAAATAGTAAAACAATAGTACAGGAGAACACATAGTTCTTACTTAGTTCTCACACGAATCAAGAGATAGGCAAATAGAAAATAGCAGTACATCATGCATAGTTCTATATCGAAGATACAAAAATAGCAAACAGCAGAACATCACGCATAGTTCCATCTCAGACATATGGAAATAGCAAAGTTCCATCTCAGAATCCATGACTAAGAGTACTTAAATTTCTATACCTCAAGTGTATTCTGCTATAGATTGACCTACACCAACCTCAAGTTATCAGACGACCAACAGCAAGCGTAGATCATCCAATAGCCATTTAGCTTCAAGCAAAGAACAGCACGATAAAACAGTCAAAACACAAACTATTCCAGGTCAATACCATGAGTTCACGACAAGTAGAAAATAATGTGAAAAAGCATTAGCCATTGCATACAGCCAAGTAATGCACTAATTTGTGCGCATTTCAAGATAACCAAATGCCAGCAGAACATGTCCCATCATCAATCAAGTAAAAAAAAGAACAGGATATACAGAAGACTTATCTAATCCATCGGAGGAGAGCAGCAGCAGCAGGTTGCCTTCAACATTGCGGCGGCAACGCATCTGGATGAACATGTCGTCCTTCCGATGCACCTCTGACCATCGTCAGACACGGGATTTCGTGTGGCATGCTTCAATAACCTGTAGAATGACATGAGCAACATTTTTACTGATTTTTTTGTCACACAACGAACATATCTGAGCTAAGGAGCTAAAAAGTTGCACAAATAAGCAATTGACAAATCTAATAAGAAGTTAAGATGTTATTATTCAAGTTCTCCATCAACTATACAAAATCACAACCTATACTACTCTGTAAAGAGTACTCCAAAGAATATGTAAAGGTAAAGAGTACTACAAACCATGCCAAGGATCTGAATAAAATGGACTTATCCCCTGTTTTAGCTTGAGTCCCAATTTGTCTCTGCAACCCATGCAAGTGTGTATGTCCAGTACACCACAAACTTGACCCGAGACAAGATGTTTTCTCTACATGTAGTCTAGGTACATGTCCAGTACCACACTAGGATAGTGTAGAATAATCATCAAAAATATAGACAAGAGAGAGTGGATACAAGTACCACATCCTTTGCAATGCATTGCTAACTGCAGCTGTTTACACCTAACCCAGATCACACTTATAACTAACTGCAGGTACTGGACAGAGTATTTCTGAGGGGAATCTTGAAGTCTGAACCTTCTCTTAAGTTTGAACACTAGCAGATTCTTCAGACTAGGTTAATTTCTTATGCAAAATTTTCACTAACCTATTCCTGAAGTCTAGATCTTATGCTATGGAAATTTCTAATACTGCTTTGCTACTAATTACTCAAGTAAACTACAAGTAAATGCATATCATGTAGTTCAATCTTATGCTACCAATCGAATATTTTGCATCTGTGCAAGTGGAGGGATCAGAGAGAGGGGAGGAGGCACTTACTCGTTGTTGATGAAGCTGATGAACTTGGAGACGCACTCCTGGATGGACTCGCGAAGACGAACTGACGGCGTGTCCTCACCTCATGCAGATGCCCCAACGGCGAGATCCAGGACACTGGCACGCGCCAACCTCCTCCATCCCGGAGTCACGCACGAGCGTCTCCCAGAAACCTACGAGCACGGGCCAGATGCGTAAGCCGTTAAGACAGGGAGGAGGGGAGAGATCTTGACCACCGCCAGACCCCGCATGGGAGAAATCCCTTCAAGGGTGAGGGTGAGGGGCCAGAGGTGGTGCGGGGATGGCCGACGGCGGCCTTGACGCACACCTCCATGGTCATGGCGACATTGACGGAGTCCAAGTGGTTCATGCTATGGGGGAGAGTAACGTGATGGGGGCTTCGGTGATTCATGCGCCACTGGCGAGACAGGCACCCTTCCCTGCACTTGCTAGGTCAATGCCTGGCCACCGGCGAGGAGAGGCAGGACAGCGCGGGTGCTCCCTCGATCTGGATCGGGTCGGGTGTATGGGAGAAATCCCTTCGAGGGTGAGGGTGAGGGGTCGGAGGTGGTGCGGAGGGAGGAAGGGTGCCGGTGGTTTGGGGTGGCCGACGACGTGGGTGGATCTGAGGAGAGAAGGAGGAGATGGTATCGGGATGGAGGCGCCGCCGTGGGTGGATCTGAGGAGAGGAGGAAGGGGTGTGCGCGATGGGGTAGGTGGGGTTGGATGCAGTCTGACCTAGATGAGTTTCGGGCCAAATATTGGTCAACTGCTCCCGCAGCCCAAAATCGAGCGCCACTTCTCTAAATTTTCGGTGGGTACGACACCCAATTCTAGAGCATTGGATCTAGCAGTAGTGGACGGCTGAGATCTACTTCGGCGGGTGATCCATGGGTAGCCCTTTTACTGCGGTTTGATTGGCTGGCCAAGACTATGCATGGAAAATCAAAGCGTTTTGTGAAGCAATACCAAATGTTCAATTCAAAAATGATACCACCCCATTTTTCAAAAATACTAGACCACCTTATATGAACAATGTCCTAACCGGAGATTTTAAAACCTTTCCGTCCACCCCTGGTGAAAAAGATAAATATCTGCCGAATCGGAAGGAAGTGGGTCCAGTTTGTGATAATGTGCCCATATTGTGCACCCATGTGTATCATGAGATGGAGAACAATGTTGCAGGAGGAAGTTTTTCTTTTCCTCGCACGAAAAAATTCATTTTCCATTTTCCGAGCGCAAAAAACAGGGCGTTCTGCGAAGCAACCACCAAACGACAGTTTTTACCACCACATTTTTCAAAAATAGTAGACCACGTTACATGGACAATGTCCCAACCAGGATATCTCAAACCTTGTTGTCCATCCCTGGCAAAAAAGATAAATTCCTGTCGAATCGGTAGGAAGTGGGTCCGATTTGATCTACACGTACATTATCTGATGCCCATGATTTTTGGAAAAAATCATTTTTAGACTCGCAATATACTATTTCTTCTCAGATCCAATGCAAGTTTAGCAAGGCTCGGCCCCTAGCTAAGAATATAAATGCCCGCCGTTTTGACCATAGTTTGAAACGAGCATAAAAAATTAAAAAATGGTCCGATCAATGCAAATTCTTCGCGTGGCGTCTTATTATGTGACATAGTTTTAAGGAAAAATACCAAACTTGGTATATTGTAAGTGTCTCAAGAAAACCTTTTCAGAAATGACCTATCATGTCTGGGGTTTCATAGCTTTCGGGCCAAACGACCAGTGTTATGGCCAGAATCAAGGCATAGTTTGTGATAATGTGTCCATATTGTGCACCCATGTGTATCATGAGATGGAGAACAATGTTGCAGGAGGAAGTTTTTCTTTTCGTCGCATGAAAAATTCATTTTCCAGTTTCCGAGCGCAAAAAACAGGGCCTTTTGCGAAGCAACCACCAAACGACAGTTTTAGAATGCTACCACCACATTTTTCAAAAATAGTAGACAACCTTACCTGGACAATGTCCCAACCGGGATATCTCAAACCTTGTTGTCCATCCCTGGCAAAAAAGACAAATTCCTGTCGAATCGGTAGGAAGTGGGTCCGATTTGATCTACAGGTACATTATCTGATGCCCATGATTTTTGGAAAAAATCATTTTTAGACTCGCAATATGCTATTTCTTCTCAGATCCAATGCAAGTTTAGCAAGGCTCGGCCCCTAGCTAAGAATATTAATGCCCGCCGTTTTGACCATAGTTTGAAACGAGCATAAAAAAATAAAAAATGCTCCGATCAATGCAAATTCTTCGCGTGGCGTCTTATTATGTGACATAGTTTTAAGAAAAAATACCAAACTTGGTATATTGTAAGTGTCTCAAGAAAACCTTTTCAGAAATGACCTATCATGTCTGGGGTTTCATGGCTTTTGGACCAAACGACCAGTGTTATGGCCAGAATCATGGCATAGTTTGTGATAATGTGTCCATATTGTGGACCCATGTGTATCATGAGATGGAGAACAATACTGCAGGAGGAAGTTTTTCTTTTCGTCGCACGGAAAATTCATTTTCCATTTTCCGAGCACAAAAAATGGGGCCTTTTACGAAGCAACCACCAAACGACAGTTTTAGAATGCTACCACCACATTTTTCAAAAATAGTAGACCACCTTACATGGACAATGTCCCAACCGGGATATATCAAACCTTGTTGTCCATCCCTGGCAAAAAAGACAAATTCCTGTCGAATCGGCAGGAAGTGGGTCCGATTTGAACTACAGGTACATTATCTGATGCCCATGATTTTTTGGAAAAAATCATTTTTAGACTCGCAATATGCTATTTCTTCTCAGATCAAATGCAAGTTTAGCAAGGCTCGGCCCCTAGCTAAGAATATTAATGCCCGCCGTTTTGACCATAGTTTGAAACGAGCATAAAAAATTAAAAAATGGTCCGATCAATGCAAATCCTTCGCGTGGCGTCTTATTATGTGACATAGTTTTAAGGAAAAATACCAAACTTGGTATATTGTAAGTGTCTCAAGAAAACCTTTTCAGAAATGACCTATCATGTCTGAGGTTTCATGGCTTTCGGGCCAAACGACCAGTGTTATGGCTAGAATCATGGCATAGTTTGTGATAATGTGTCCATATTGTGCACCCATGTGTATCATGAGATGGAGAACAATGTTGCAGGAGGAAGTTTTTCTTTTCGTCGCACGAAAAATTCATTTTCCATTTTCCGAGCGCAAAAAACGGGGCGTTTTGCGAAGCAACCACCAAACGATAGTTTTAGAATGCTACCACCACATTTTTCAAAAATAGTAGACCACCTTACATGGACAATGTCCCAACGAGGATATCTCAAACCTTGTTGTCCATCCCTGGAAAAAAAGACAAATTCCTGTCGAATCGGTAGGAAGTGGGTCCGATTTGATCTACAGGTACATTATCTGATGCCCATGATTTTTGGAAAAAATCATTTTTAGACTCGCAATATGCTATTTCTTCTCAGATCCAATGCAAGTTTAGCAAGGCTCGGCCCCTAGCTAAGAATATTAATGCCCACCGTTTTGACCATAGTTTGAAACGAGCATAAAAAATTAAAAAATAGTCCGATCAATGCAAATTCTTCGCGTGGCGTATTATTATGTGACATAGTTTTAAGGAAAAATATCAAACTTGGTATATTGTAAGTGTCTCAAGAAAACCTTTTCAGAAATGACCTATCATGTCTAGGGTTTCATGGCTTTCGGGCCAAACGACTAGTGTTATGGCCAGAATCATGGCATAGTTTGTGATAATGTGTCCATATTGTGGACCCATGTGTATCATGAGATGGAGAACAATATTACAGGAAGAAGTTTTTTTTTCGTCGCACGGAAAATTCATTTTCCATTTTCCGAGCGGAAAAAACGGGGCGTTTTGCGAAGCAACCACCAAACGACAGTTTTAGAATGCTACCACCAAATTTATCAAAAATAGTAGACCACCTTACTTGGACAATGTCCCAACCGGGATATCTCAAACCTTGTTGTCCATCCCTGGCAAAAAAGACAAATTCCTGTAGAATCGACAGGAAGTGGGTCCGATTTGAACTACATGTACATTATCTGATGCCCATGATTTTTGGAAAAAATCATTTTTAGACTCGCAATATGCTATTTCTTCTTAGATCCAATGCAAGTTTGGCAAGGCTAGGCCTCGAGCTAATAATATTAATGCCCACCGTTTTGACCATAGTTTGAAACTGGCATAAAAAATAAAAAATGGTCCGAACAATGTAAAGCCTTCGCGTGGCGTCATGTTATGTGACATAGTTTTAAGGAAAAATACCAAACTTGGTATATATATTGTGTCTCGAATAAACCTTCTCACAAATTACCTATCATGTCCGAGGTTTCATGGCTTTTAGGCCGAAAGACCAATGTTATGGTTAGAATCGCGACATAGTTTGTGATAATGTGCCCATATTGTGCACGCATATGCATCTTGGGATGACGAACAATGTTGCAGTAGGAAGTTTTCCTTTCCGTCGCACAGAAAAGCCATTTTCCATTTTCTGAGCGGCAAGAACGGGGCGTTTTGTGAAGCAACCACCAAATGAAAGTTTCAAAATGGGACAACCCGATTTTTATAAAATACTAGACCACCTTACATGGACAGTGTTCCAACCAGGTTATCTCAAACCTTTCCGTCCATCCGTCGTGAAAAAGACAAATTCCTGCCGAATCGGTAGGAAGTGGGTCAGATTTGAACTACAGGTACATGATCCAATGCTCATGATTTTTTGAAAAAATCATTTTCAGACTCACATATCATATTTCTTCAGAGATCCAGTGCAAGTTTCATGGCTCACAATATCCTATCATGTCCGAGGTTTCATGGCTTTTAGTCCAAGCGACTAATGCTATGGCCAGAATTGTGGTATAGTTTATGATCATGTGCTCATATTGTGCATGAATGTGCATCTTGGGATGGCGAATAATGTTGTAGGAGAAAGTTTTCCTATTCGTCGTACCGAAATGCCATTTTTCATTTTCTAAGTACCCAAATTAGGGTGTTTTGTGAAGCAACCATCAAATGGCTAATTCAAAATGCCAGCACCCCATTTTTCAAATATACTAGACCACCTTATATTGAAAGTTTCCCAACCGGGGTATCTCAAACCTTTTTGTCCACACTTGGTCAAAAAGACAAATTCTTGCAGAATCGATAGGAAGTGTGTCCGATTTGAACCACAAGTATATGATTTAAAGCTCGTGATTTTTTGCAAAAATCATTTTTAGATTCACACTATGCTGTTTCATTAGAGATCCAATGCAAGTTTAGCGAGCCTTAGCCCCGAGTTAAGAATCTTTGTGCCCACGTTTTGACCATAGTTTGAAACATGTATAAGAAATTCAAAAACGATCCAAACAATATAAAACCTAGTTGAATTCAAAATGGGCATAAGAATCATCCATTTCACTCCTCGAAAATATTGAATTCAAAACTCTAGTTTCAAAATCTTATTTTGAAATATGATATTGTCCCTTTTTAGCCAAGAAAATATGATATTGTACCTACTACGGACTAATATGGGATTACTAAATCTACTATTGTAAAATAGTCAAAGTATTTCTAATTAACACCCTTAGTTTATCTACTAAATTTTATAAAAATTTAGAGACAAAAAACAATTATTTTGGACTTCTTATGAAAAAGATACAAAAGAATTAAGAAAACAGAAAATCGAAAAATGAAAAGAAGAGAAAAAGCCTAACTGGACCAGCCGAGTTGGCTCGGCTGTAATTTACCATGCACAAGTTCAAGAGGCCCAAGAAGAACTTGTCTACTTCGTGGGCCGAATCTAATCAACAGCCGAGGCTAAGGCCCATCAGACAAAATCAATGTTAATATACGTTGCGCGCAGAGCTGAGACAACAAACCTAGTATGCCGTGGTGGTTGCCAGCGCTCTAGGAGGGAGGGACGTCGCGTGTTCGAACCCTCCCAGTGGAAATTTTTTGGCGATTCCTCATTAGGACTCGGTCGTGGGGCCGCTCTATCAGGTCGGGCGTGGGGCCGCGCCTGTGGGGCCTTTCTGTCAGGTCGGCGTGAGGCCTGAGTGGGGCCTTCCTGTCAGGTCATGGGTCCATCTTGTCAGCTAGGTTGTGGCAAATAATTAACACATAGATAAATATTAACATGTGGACATTCCACATATGCAAAAAATGACACGTAGACATGACACCTACGTCCAACTGCTGATGTGGCCGACTATTCATGTCAATAAATTCGATTTAGACATTACGGCGATTTAAATTGGTCATAATATGCTACAAGTAAGATACTAAGCCGTATTGCGCAGACTATGACGATTTCAGCTGATGAAATTATGACGATTTCAACACAAAACGTCGTAATTGTATATGGTTTTGACCTCTCCAAATGGCCTATGACCATCTTGTGTGAAATCGTCATAGATTTATGACGATTTCATTTTGCGTCACTACGAGAAGGTCACAAATGAACACATTTCTTGTAGTGGCGATCCTATACGGGAGAGGGCGAATAAGGTTTTTGGAAAGCGCTCCGCGCGACTGCTCGAGTTCTGCATCACGTCTCGTCTTCCATTCAAGTCAGGCGGTGCTGCCTATCGTCGTCTTCGCCGTCGTCTGCTTCGATCAATCTTCCCCAAGGTTACTACTGCGACTACTGCAATCGAACGGTATGTGCGACGTGCTACTGTCTAGTTATTCATCATGTTCTGCGAGTACATGTTTAGCTGTTGCCTGTTTCCGTTCATCTTGTTGTTTAGTACATCTAGTATGTTCGAGTTACATGTGCTAGTAGCTGCTATTGTCATGTTTAATATTCTAGAATTAATCACGGAAATTGTGCCTAATTATCCAACAATCCAAAAACCTTATTATAGGCAATTTTCCGAGATAAACATGGGACACTTGGCCGATGCGATGAAGCCGAAAAAGTTTACCTGAAGGTGGCAGTATAAGACCACTATGTGGCTACAAAATCTGAAAGTATTCGAGGCTAGTGAGGGTTTACCTGAAGGAACTATATCTGAACAAGATCAGAACAAGTTCAAGGAAACCAATCTTGCCTTTGTGGGATGCGTTCTGAGTGTTCTTGACAACAAGCTGTCTGATGTGTACATGCACTTCAAAGATGGCAAAGAGCTCTGGGAGGCACTGAACGCTAAGTTCAGTGTAACAGATGCTGGCAGTGAACTGTACATCATGGAGAACTTTCACGATTACAGGATGGTTAACAACCGTTCTGTAGTCGAACAAGCTCATGAGATACAGTGTTTTGCCAAGGAGCTTGAAATCCTTAAGTGTAACTTACCCGACAAGTTTTTGATTGGGTGCATCATTGCAAAGTTGCCTTCTTCATGGAGGAACTTCGCCACAACTCTCAAGCATAAGAGGCAAGAGATATCGGTTGAAAACCTGATAGCGTCTCTTGATGTTGAGGAGAAGGCTCGGGCCAAGGACACTGCTGAGAAAGGAGGCGAGGGTCAGTCCAGCGCCAATATGGTGCAGAAGAAGACCTTCGGCAAGAACAAAGGGAACTATAAGCCCTCCTTCAACAAGCCTGAAAAGACTACAACCTTCAAGAAGAAGAAGAAGCCGAACAAGGCCGAGCTATGTTGCTTTACCTGTGGAGAGCTCGGGCACTTTTCCAAGGACTGCCCAGAACGTGCAGATCGTAAAGGAAAAAAGGGAAGACTATCAACGTCGTGACTGCTAGCAATGCTGATGGGTATGGTAATCTATTTACTATTCTTTCAGTTTTTCAATCACCATGTTGGTGGATTGATACGGGTGCAAATATTCATGTGTGTGCTGACATCTCTATGTTCACTTCTTATCAGGTCGCTCGGGATTCATCCGTCCTAATGGGGAATGGGTTACATGCTTCTGTTCGTGGTGTTGGCACGGTGGATCTGAAGTTCACTTCGGGAAAGATCGTGCAGCTGAAGAACGTGCAGCATGTCCCTTCCATGAAGAAGAATCTCGTTAGCGGCTCCCTTCTATGCAGAGAAGGGTTTAAGGTTGTTTTTGAGTCTAATAAAGTCATTGTGTCGAGACATGAACAATTTATTGGTAAAGAATATGGGTGCGGAGGGTTGTTCCACTTTTCACTTTCATATTTTTGTAATAAGTCCGTAAACCATATTTGTGGCGGTGTTAATGATGATACCAGTGTTTGGCATTCTCGTTTATGTCACATTAATTTTGGTTTGATGTCCAAGTTGTCCAATATGAGTTTAATTCCGAATTTCACTATTGCCAAAGGTTCCAAGTGCCATTGTTGTGTGCAATGAAAGCAACCTCCAAAGCCTCACAAGGCAGCCGAGGAGAGAAACTTGGCACGTCTAGAGCTCATATATTCTGATCTTTGTGAGATGAATGGTGTGTTGACAAAAGGTGAAAAGAGATATTTCATGACTTTCATTGATGATGCGACTAGATACTGCTATGTTTATTTGTTGCGCACAAACTATGAAGCTTTAGATTACTTTAAAATTTATAAATCCGAAGTTGAAAATCAACTAGAGAGAAAGATCAAACGTCTTAGGTCGGATCGTGGTGGTGAATATTTTCCCAAAATCTTCGATGAATTATGTGTGGAACATGGCATTATTCATGAAAGGACGCCTCCCTACTCGCTCAATCAAACGGGGTTGCCGAGAGGAAAAACCGCACGCTGACTGACTTGGTGAATTCCATGTTAGCCACCGCTGGTTTATCTAAGGCATGGTGGGGGGAGGCCTTGTTGATAGTGTGTCATGTCCTGAATAGAGTTCCTAACAGGAATAAAGATAATACCCCTAATGAGGAGTGGGCTGGGAGAAAACCATCACTTTCTTACTTGCGCACTTGGGGGTGTTTGGCTAAGGTCAACATACCGATTCCTAAGAAATGCAAACTTGGACCTAAGACAGCGGATTGTATCTTTCTAGGATATGTTCCGTGGAGTATAGGCTATAGATTTCTAGTGGTTAAGTCTAAGGTTCCTGATATGCATGTTGATACTATAATGGAATCTCATGATGCAACATTCTTTGAGAATATGTTTCCTATGAAAGATATGCATAGCACTGCTAGAATTTCTTCTGAAATACTTCCTAAAACTAGTGCATCTAGTGAAAATTTTGAGCAACCACGCGAGGAAGAAGTCCTAGAGAAGGATGACAATGAAGCTCCTACACGGAGTAAGAGACAGAGGGTTGCAAAATCCTTTGGAGATGATTTCATTATGTACCTTGGGGATGATACTCCCACTTCCATTGCAGAGGCATATGCATCTCCTGATGCAGATGATTGGAAAGAAGCTGTTAACGAGATGGACTCGATTCTTTCTAATGGAACTTGGGAACTATCAGAACGACCCCATGGTTGTAAGCCTGTGGGTTGCAAGTGGGTGTTCAAGAAGAAGCTAAGGCTTGATGGTACTATTGAAAAGTACAAGGCTCGGCTTGTAGCAAAAGGCTACACCCAGAGAGAAGGTGAAGATTACTTTGACACCTATTCACGTGTTGCTAGACTGACCACCATTCGAGTACTACTATCCCTGGCTGCCTCTTATGGTCTTATCATTCATCAAATGGACGTTAAGATAACTTTCCTCAATGCAGAGTTGGAAGAGGAGATCTATATGGATCAGCTTGATGGGTTTGTGGTAAAAGGTGAATAGAGAAAGGTGTGCAAGTTGTTAAAATCTTTATATGGCCTGAAGCAAGCACCTAAGCAATGGCATGAGAAGTTTGACAGAACATTAACTTCTGTGGCTTTGTCGTTAATGAGGCTGACAAGTGCGTCTACTATCGCCATGGTGGGGGCGAAGGTGTTATATTATGTTTTTACGTGGATGATATCCTTATCTTTGTTACAAACATGAATGTGATAAATGAAGTTAAGTCCTTTCTGTCAAAGAGCTTTTATATGAAAGATCTGGGAGAAGCTGATGTTATTCTGAATATCAAGCTGATTAAGCACGAGAGTGGGATTACTTTGATGCAATCACACTATGTTGAGAAGATCTTGAGCCGTTTCGGTTTTGTTGATGGCAAGTATTCCCCAACACCTTATGATCCCAGTGTGACATTACGAAAAAACAAGAAAGAGTCGAAAGAACAATTGAGATACTCTCAAATCGTTGGCTCACTCATGTACTTAGCTAGCATGACGAGACCCGACAACTCTTTTGCTGTGAGCAAGTTGAGTAGGTTCATGTCTAACCCGGGTACTGAACAATGGTGTGCACTTGAAAGGGTCATGCGCTATTTATGTGGTACAATGAGTTATGAGATACACTATTCGGGGCATCCAGCGGTGCTCGAATGATATAGTGATGCGAACTGGATCTCGGATGTAGATGAACTCTACACCACTAGCGGGTATGTATTTACCTTTGGAGGTGGCGCGGTATCATGGAGATCTTGATAACAAACCATATTGACAAGGTCGACTATGGAAGCAGAACTTGCTGCTTTAGACACAACCACTGTAGAGTCAGCATGGCTGCGTGAACTCTTGATGGACTTGCCGGTGATTGAGAAACCTATACCGGCCATCATCTTGAATTGTGACAATCAAACTGCTATTGTCAAAGTGAACAATTCTAAGGATAACGCGAAGTCATCAAGACACGTCAAGAGACGTTTGAAGTCTGTCAGGAAATTGAGAAACTCCGGAGTAATTACTGTTACGTATATTCAAACTGACAAAAACCTGGCAGATCCCTTTACAAAGGGACTATCACGAAACATGATAGAAAGTGCATCGAGAGAGATGGGTTTGAGACCCATGGATGTTACACAGTAGTGGTAACCCAACCTTTTTGATCGGAGATCCCGTGAATTAGGACCTGGGAAGAACAAGCTAGTGGTGTGACGGAGGAGAGTATTAAAGAACCCTCTTTTTGTGAAGATGTACAACTCTCAAAAAGCTGTAACGCAGGTTGGCAACATGCCTTAATGTGTTTCTGTTGGCTATGATTAGCAAATATGCTATCCTACAGAGTATTCTTGAAAGAACACACCTATACGAGTTCCGATTATTAAACGTTGCAATATATGAGTTTTGGGTGATCTCTAGTAAACTCATGAAGAGACCAAGTAGTATGACGCATATGCTACACCCGCGGGGTAGGCTACTGGTAGCCAGGTACTAATTATGACTTTTTGTGAAATCTAAAAGCACCAAACTTGCAATTCAAGGTTCGTCCATTGTTCAAGTTGATGATAGACGTAGCTCAAGGTTCTAGGCGGAAGTTGAACTTAACAGTCTCTGCTGAAACACTGGTATATAAACAAGTAGCGATGATTGGCAAATCTTCAAATGGGCATTTGAGATCTGGTGGGGGATTGTTAGAAATAATGGGCTAAATAAAATAAGCCCATATAGATTTCAGATTTTCCCTAAATCACAAAGCCCATGTTTGTGGCAGGTCACATGTGTTTGGGCCCATGTTTGGGACAGCTCATATGGGAGTGGAGTGGGAGCTAAAGTTTAGTCCCACATGGAAAGTTGGAGGAGAGTTACACCACCTTATAAGGTGGAGTGGTTCATCACTTAGTAAAGTGAGTGAGAAGAGGAGAGCTACACGCGCGCTCCTCCTCCGACGACGCCGCTCGCACACACCGCACCGCACCGCACCGCCCGCCCGTCCCGCTAATAGTGTGCTCCCCCGCGCTCCTTGTAGGTCCACAGCATGACCATCTGTTCGCACTGCGAGTGTAAGCCAAATCACTCGTGCGGCCGATGTGGAGGACGAAGCAGAGCTTGCCGAAGGAGCACCTCCACTAGATGATGAGGATGAGTTGATGTTTTCTGAATTGGTAGATAGATTCAGTAAACAGGCATTAGAGGATCAATACACCGAGGAATTGGCCCACGGTGCCAGATTTGATGACACTGATGAAGAAGAGAACGAGGAGAACAATGATAGTCTCTTTTTAGCCGAGTACGATGGTGAGGACTTGCCAGTAATTGAGTGGGACAGGAACGATCCTAAGATTTCAGAAAGCACCATATTTGAAACGATGCAGGACTGTCATAATGCCCTTACTACATATTGCATCTGCACCAATAATGATTATGCTGTTATTAAGAGTGAGTCAGCAAGGTTCACAGTAAAGTGCCGATGCCCGAACACGCAGTCGTTCCGTGCGCATCTGCGCAAACGCATCGGCCAACAAAATTTGGTGGACCGATAGGTAGCGCCGGACGTGGCGGACCAGATGGGTCGCATCGCTGGAGTGTGTGTGTGCGGCCCTCATGTCCGCGCGGACCTGTTCAAACGCGATAGAATAGGATGGGTTGTTTAATTTTCTATACATATTACTCCATCTTAAAATAGATGTTACAGGTTTGTAATTTTGACAAACCTGCAACATTTATTTTGAGACGGAGAAATACTTAAACATTTAGCAAGACAATTTAACTAACTAGAATGTCTCTCTTATATTTACGAGCCAAGTGGGTACTGTACAAAATAGTGTCCACACAATAATGTGAAACGGTCGGTCCACGAGATCCCAACGCGTGGTACGCATGGGATGACCCATATTTACCGGTGTCTGCGCTCTCACATGGTATGCATGGAATTTTAGGTCAATTTTGCTGTTGTTAAAAATACTTTGAACGTGTTTGGTTCGTGACTTTGTAACGTAAACGGATTACGTTGGTAACTGGTACCATTAAATTATATTTGGTTCGCTTCCTCCGTTAAACGATTACATGGAATCAGATTACAGCCCTATACAAAATCGATTCCGCCGCCGACCGAGCGTTACCAGAAACGATATGGCCAGCTCGCGTCTTCTTCCCCCACCTCTTCTCCCTCCTGATCTCCACTCTTGCTAAAGCGCTGCCTTCGCCCCCAAGAACCCCTCCTCCGCTCCTTCCTCTCAGGTTTCATCTGACCGACATTGACCAACCTCACGTTCATCTCCCTCCTTTCAGCGCAGTTGCCAAGCAACTCGTCTGGGTCTCTCACCTTCATTAGTTCAGCCATGTGGGACGGCCATGGAGGTAGCTGAGAGTGCGAGATGGATGCCAACCTAAGCGCCTTCGGTCTTGGTGCATTTAATCCCGTCGAGATCTGACAAGTTGCAGTGCAGATTTCCATAAATCTATTGCAATACTATCCTTTGGATTTCGACTGGTTTTGGAAGGTTGTAATTGATTACCTTTACATTCGTCGAACCAAACAAGTTTAGACTTTTGTCGATTCCCTTTACGTTACCAGTGTCATTTGATTACATTTACGTTTCCGTTACATTTCATGAACCAAACACGTTCTTTATATTTCGGGAAATACAAAAAAAATACTTTTTTTATGTTTATATACAGAAAATGTATAGTACTTTTATACTCCCTCTGATTCATATTTCTTGTTGAATATATATACAAATTACTTCACTTGATCAAGAAGCCATGTCACAGATCTCGTATTTTTTGTATTTTATTATACGTAGTGTCCCGATTCACGGATCTCCATAGGAAGAACCTTGTGGATCGCATAGGTCTAGATAGTGTTTGTCCTTGGTCCAGGTGATATATACGTCCAATAATTCCAGGCCATACGCTCCACATCATTCCGCGTGCGCTGTCCCGATTCAGGCCCTGTCTCCAGATCTAGACGGGAGGATCTGTGGATTAATGTCTACAACAACAATGCATTAATGTCTACCGGTGCCGCTACGGCCCTGTGAGGATCGTGGCCTCCGCGCGTGTAGTTTAGCTAGTTGTTTCTCTTGTAAACGTCTAAATTTGAGTGGAAATTTTTATTTCAGTTGATTGATTCATATACCAATTACATATTTTTGATCTACACACCGCCCTTCAACCGATTGATTCATACTCCCGCGTTGCCTACTCGTCATCATCCTGGTGGAGGCCACCGAAGGGAAGCGGTCGCACCACGGGTGTTGGTGGCTCCATGGGTAGTTCCCCGCGGCGATGTGGTCCATGATAGAGGCAAGCATACGATCCGGATCGCTCTAACACATCCTCCGTTTAGCATTGCTCTTGTCCGCCGGCGAAGTGTCCACTAGTAGAGACCGGGCCTTTAGTCCTGGCCCGTAATGGGCTTTTATCCTGGTTTTCGAACCAGGACAGGCTGCATTAGTCCCGGCGATGTGGTCCATGCGAAAGGCAAGCATACGATCGGGATCGCTCCACCACATCCTCCGTTCAGCATTGCGCTTGTCCGCTGGCGGAGTGTCGTTGCCTCCGTATCTGGCCAACTTCGTCTCCCGATGCTCGATAAAGAATTCGCGTCAGGTGCCAAGGTTGTCGAGATCCCACCTAGGATTCGGATGCTGCTCCGCCGTGAAACAATGTGCTCATGCCAGATGGCTGCCACCAGCTCTGCACCTTGCGACACTGGTGGCATGTGGATGCAACCAGTGCTCAGTGTCCACCCGCTAGGACAGAAGGTGTCCGGAGGAGCTGGGTATTGTGCCTCGTATAGGGAGCGTACCTCCTAAACTTGGAGCCAGCGGCGGCCAGTGTACATGGCGGTGATAGCTTCGGCTGGAGGAGGAAGATGCCCATGGAAAATGCTAGAACGACCAACATATAGCCAATACAAGGCCGGGAAATGGCAGAAAAAGGACGGGGAAGGGGCGGGAACAGTCCGAGCTGCAGTGACGCAGGCGACGAAGCGGCGTCGCTGATGGTAGCAAGGTCAGTGACATTGATGTCGAGGGCAGCTCCCATCTAGCTTTGTGTGCCGCTTACACACGGGCCCCATCGGCCGATGCCCGAACACGCAGTCGTTCCGTGCGCATCTGCGCAAATGCATCGGCCAACAAAATTTGGTGGACCGATAGGTAGCGCCGGACGTGTCGGACCAGATGGGTCGTGTCGCTGGAGGGTGCGCGTGCGGCCCTCATGTCCGCGCGGACCGGTTCAAACGCGGCAGGATAGGATGGGTCGTTGAAATTTCTAAACATATTACTCCCTTCGTAATTTCGACAAACCTGCGACATTTATTTTAAGACGGAGAGAGTAGTTAAACATTTAGCAAGACAATTTAACTAACTAGAATGTCTCTCTTATACTATTTATGAGCCAAGTGAGTACTAAATATTGTCCACACAATAACGAGAAACGGCCGGTCCACGAGATCCCAACGCGTGTGGTAAGATTTTCCTTGCTCGTTGAGTTAAGTATATTATATATGCACGCGTTGACTGGGGCCGGGATCAGACAGCCGTTCCGTTTAGGATATGTCATGGTCGTATACTCGTATCGTACGCACTACGCAGGCCGGGCCGCGGGAATTTTACCTCCTACCTCCGGAGACAGATGGTTTACGACGTAGGTAGGGTGCTTAGACAGTCCCACGAGAGGAAAACAGAAATTGAACCGGTAAGTTTACTGGAGTTGCATATCTTGTAAATTATTCCAAGTTTAGAGGCAGTTTTATAGTGACGTACCAGACCATCAAGACCATAAGCCTTTTAATTGTAAAGATATTTAATGATTTGTAGAATCTCAATGCAAAATTGTGTACAAGATTTATTTGCATGAACATTTTCTAGTTTTACATGCTATGATACGGTATCTACCTATGATTCTCTAACCATCTTTTTCTTCATTAATTGTCGTGTCACATCAGATTTTTGCCAACATGGCATGCATGATACTAGCTATGATACTTCCACTAGGACCAGCCTAAGAGATGCGAGGTCTCTGGGCCGACACTGATAACTTGCTTGACCAACACACCGCCACCCCTCTATAAATAGAGTCTAGCGCTCTAGGAATTCCATCAATCCAACATTGCCATTTGCTATTGTTCTCTGGGAATTTTAGCCAACCATGGAAACCAGCAAGGGTATTAAGAGTGTGGCTATCTGTGTCCTCATACTAGCTTTAGTTATGGAGCAGGTCCAAGTAGAGGGCAAGATTTGCTGCCCGAGCAAGTCAGCAAGAAGTGTGTACGACGCATGTCGTTTGAGTGGTTCTGATTAAGTGTGCGCAGATCTTGGTAATTGTAAAATCGTAGGTGGTTCAACCTGTCCCGGCAACTATCCTACTCTGCATCTTCATCTCCCTGAATCTGGTAACGAGCAAACTGATGGGTTCGTAGCATGGAAAAGAAAAAATTTCTACCGCAAGAACGAACAAAACCCAGATCTAATCTAGATAAAAGCCAAGATCTAATCTATTAGACATGAGCAACGAGATAGATAGGAACTAACCCTCGTAGATCCGAAAGCGTTAACGAGATTAGATCTCATGGTTGATGTAGTCGATCACTTGACGATCTCAAGATCGTGTGGACGATCCTTCCGGCGTCGCGTTCCAGCAGCGCTTCCGCAGTCGGTCAAGTGGACGATCCTTCCGGCGCCGCGATTCGGCAGCGCTTTCGCAGTCGGTCACACGTGCGGAGTCGAAGCAGACCTTCCTCTCCTCGTTCCAGCGAGCAGCGGAGGTAGTAGATCTTCTCCACGGAATCCCGGCAGCACGACGGCGTGGTGGTGGTGGTGGAGTAGAGAATTCTGCAGGGCTTCGCCTATGCCTGTGCAGAAGAAAGGTGGAGGAGAGAGGCGGCAGAGATTGGGAGTTATTGGAGCAGGGCTTGGAGGGGGCGCCCCTGCCCTTCTATTTAAGGGGAGGAGGCGCGCCTGGGGAGGGGGAGTCCTAGTAGGACTCCCCTCCTATGGCCGGCGGTGGGAAGGGGGGAGGCTATAGATTTCTAGTGGTTAAGTCTAAGGTTCCTGATATGCATGTTGATACTATAATGGAATCTCATGATGCAACATTCTTTGAGAATATGTTTCCTATGAAAGATATGCATATCACTGCTAGAATTTCTTCTGAAATACTTCCTGAAACTAGTGCATCTAGTGAGAATTTTGAGCAAACCACGCGAGGAAGAATTCCTAGAGAAGGATGACAATGAAGCTCCTACACGGAGTAAGAGACAGAGGGTTGCAAAATCCTTTGGAGATGATTTCATTGTGTACCTTGTGGATGATACTCCCACTTCCATTGCAGAGGCATATGCATCTCCTGATGCAGATGATTGGAAAGAAGCTGTTAACGAGATGGACTCGACTCTTTCTAATGGAACTTGGGAACTATCAGAACGACCCCATGGTTGTAAGCCTGTGGGTTGCAAGTGGGTGTTCAAGAAGAAGCTAAGGCTTGATGGTACTATTGAAAAGTACAAGGCTCGGCTTGTAGCAAAAGGCTACACCTAGAGAGAAGGTGAAGATTACTTTGACACCTATTCACGTGTTGCTAGACTGACCACCATTCGAGTACTACTATCCCTGGCTGCCACTTATGGTCTTATCGTTCATCAAATGGACGTTAAGACAACTTTCCTCAATGGAGAGTTGGAAGAGGAGATCTATATGGATCAGCTTGATGGGTTTGTGGTAAAAGGTTGAATAGAGAAAGGTGTGCAAGTTGTTAAAATCTTTATATGGCCTGAAGCAAGCACCTAAGCAATGGCATGAGAAGTTTGACAGAACATTAACTTCTATTGGCTTTGTCGTTAATGAGGCTGACAAGTGCGTCTACTATCGCCATGGTGGGGGCGAAGGTGTTATATTATGTTTTTACGTGGATGATATCCTTATCTTTGTTACAAACATGAATGTGATAAATGAAGTTAAGTCCTTTCTGTCAAAGAGCTTTTATATGAAAGATCTGGGAAGAAGCTGATGTTATTCTGAATATCAAACTGATTAAGCACGAGGGAGTGGGATTACTTTGACGCAATCACACTATGTTGAGAAGATCTTGAGCCGTTTCGGTTTTGTTGATGGCAAGTATTCCCCAACACCTTATGATCCCAGTGTGACATTAATAAAAAACAAGAAAGAGTCGAAAGAACAATTGAGATACTCTCAAATCGTTGGCTCACTCATGTACTTAGCTAGCATGACGAGACCCGACTTCTCTTTTGCTGTGACTAGTTGAGTAGGTTCACAAATGAACACATTTCTTGTAGTGGCGATCCTATACGGGAGAGGGCGAATAAGGTTTTTGGAAAGCGCTCCGCGCGACTGCTCGAGTTCTGCATCACGTCTCGTCTTCCATTCAAGTCAGGCGGTGCTGCCTATCGTCGTCTTCGCCGTCGTCTGCTTCGATCAATCTTCCCCAAGGTTACTACTGCGACTACTGCAATCGAACGGTATGTGCGACGTGCTACTGTCTAGTTATTCATCATGTTCTGCGAGTACATGTTTAGCTGTTGCCTGTTTCCGTTCATCTTGTTGTTTAGTACATCTAGTATGTTCGAGTTACATGTGCTAGTAGCTGCTATTGTCATGTTTAATATTCTAGAATTAATCACGGAAATTGTGCCTAATTATCCAACAATCCAAAAACCTTATTATAGGCAATTTTCCGAGATAAACATGGGACACTTGGCCGATGCGATGAAGCCGAAAAAGTTTACCTGAAGGTGGCAGTATAAGACCACTATGTGGCTACAAAATCTGAAAGTATTCGAGGCTAGTGAGGGTTTACCTGAAGGAACTATATCTGAACAAGATCAGAACAAGTTCAAGGAAACCAATCTTGCCTTTGTGGGATGCGTTCTGAGTGTTCTTGACAACAAGCTGTCTGATGTGTACATGCACTTCAAAGATGGCAAAGAGCTCTGGGAGGCACTGAACGCTAAGTTCAGTGTAACAGATGCTGGCAGTGAACTGTACATCATGGAGAACTTTCACGATTACAGGATGGTTAACAACCGTTCTGTAGTCGAACAAGCTCATGAGATACAGTGTTTTGCCAAGGAGCTTGAAATCCTTAAGTGTAACTTACCCGACAAGTTTTTGATTGGGTGCATCATTGCAAAGTTGCCTTCTTCATGGAGGAACTTCGCCACAACTCTCAAGCATAAGAGGCAAGAGATATCGGTTGAAAACCTGATAGCGTCTCTTGATGTTGAGGAGAAGGCTCGGGCCAAGGACACTGCTGAGAAAGGAGGCGAGGGTCAGTCCAGCGCCAATATGGTGCAGAAGAAGACCTTCGGCAAGAACAAAGGGAACTATAAGCCCTCCTTCAACAAGCCTGAAAAGACTACAACCTTCAAGAAGAAGAAGAAGCCGAACAAGGCCGAGCTATGTTGCTTTACCTGTGGAGAGCTCGGGCACTTTTCCAAGGACTGCCCAGAACGTGCAGATCGTAAAGGAAAAAAGGGAAGACTATCAACGTCGTGACTGCTAGCAATGCTGATGGGTATGGTAATCTATTTACTATTCTTTCAGTTTTTCAATCACCATGTTGGTGGATTGATACGGGTGCAAATATTCATGTGTGTGCTGACATCTCTATGTTCACTTCTTATCAGGTCGCTCGGGATTCATCCGTCCTAATGGGGAATGGGTTACATGCTTCTGTTCGTGGTGTTGGCACGGTGGATCTGAAGTTCACTTCGGGAAAGATCGTGCAGCTGAAGAACGTGCAGCATGTCCCTTCCATGAAGAAGAATCTCGTTAGCGGCTCCCTTCTATGCAGAGAAGGGTTTAAGGTTGTTTTTGAGTCTAATAAAGTCATTGTGTCGAGACATGAACAATTTATTGGTAAAGAATATGGGTGCGGAGGGTTGTTCCACTTTTCACTTTCATATTTTTGTAATAAGTCCGTAAACCATATTTGTGGCGGTGTTAATGATGATACCAGTGTTTGGCATTCTCGTTTATGTCACATTAATTTTGGTTTGATGTCCAAGTTGTCCAATATGAGTTTAATTCCGAATTTCACTATTGCCAAAGGTTCCAAGTGCCATTGTTGTGTGCAATGAAAGCAACCTCCAAAGCCTCACAAGGCAGCCGAGGAGAGAAACTTGGCACGTCTAGAGCTCATATATTCTGATCTTTGTGAGATGAATGGTGTGTTGACAAAAGGTGAAAAGAGATATTTCATGACTTTCATTGATGATGCGACTAGATACTGCTATGTTTATTTGTTGCGCACAAACTATGAAGCTTTAGATTACTTTAAAATTTATAAATCCGAAGTTGAAAATCAACTAGAGAGAAAGATCAAACGTCTTAGGTCGGATCGTGGTGGTGAATATTTTCCCAAAATCTTCGATGAATTATGTGTGGAACATGGCATTATTCATGAAAGGACGCCTCCCTACTCGCTCAATCAAACGGGGTTGCCGAGAGGAAAAACCGCACGCTGACTGACTTGGTGAATTCCATGTTAGCCACCGCTGGTTTATCTAAGGCATGGTGGGGGGAGGCCTTGTTGATAGTGTGTCATGTCCTGAATAGAGTTCCTAACAGGAATAAAGATAATACCCCTAATGAGGAGTGGGCTGGGAGAAAACCATCACTTTCTTACTTGCGCACTTGGGGGTGTTTGGCTAAGGTCAACATACCGATTCCTAAGAAATGCAAACTTGGACCTAAGACAGCGGATTGTATCTTTCTAGGATATGTTCCGTGGAGTATAGGCTATAGATTTCTAGTGGTTAAGTCTAAGGTTCCTGATATGCATGTTGATACTATAATGGAATCTCATGATGCAACATTCTTTGAGAATATGTTTCCTATGAAAGATATGCATAGCACTGCTAGAATTTCTTCTGAAATACTTCCTAAAACTAGTGCATCTAGTGAAAATTTTGAGCAACCACGCGAGGAAGAAGTCCTAGAGAAGGATGACAATGAAGCTCCTACACGGAGTAAGAGACAGAGGGTTGCAAAATCCTTTGGAGATGATTTCATTATGTACCTTGGGGATGATACTCCCACTTCCATTGCAGAGGCATATGCATCTCCTGATGCAGATGATTGGAAAGAAGCTGTTAACGAGATGGACTCGATTCTTTCTAATGGAACTTGGGAACTATCAGAACGACCCCATGGTTGTAAGCCTGTGGGTTGCAAGTGGGTGTTCAAGAAGAAGCTAAGGCTTGATGGTACTATTGAAAAGTACAAGGCTCGGCTTGTAGCAAAAGGCTACACCCAGAGAGAAGGTGAAGATTACTTTGACACCTATTCACGTGTTGCTAGACTGACCACCATTCGAGTACTACTATCCCTGGCTGCCTCTTATGGTCTTATCATTCATCAAATGGACGTTAAGATAACTTTCCTCAATGCAGAGTTGGAAGAGGAGATCTATATGGATCAGCTTGATGGGTTTGTGGTAAAAGGTGAATAGAGAAAGGTGTGCAAGTTGTTAAAATCTTTATATGGCCTGAAGCAAGCACCTAAGCAATGGCATGAGAAGTTTGACAGAACATTAACTTCTGTGGCTTTGTCGTTAATGAGGCTGACAAGTGCGTCTACTATCGCCATGGTGGGGGCGAAGGTGTTATATTATGTTTTTACGTGGATGATATCCTTATCTTTGTTACAAACATGAATGTGATAAATGAAGTTAAGTCCTTTCTGTCAAAGAGCTTTTATATGAAAGATCTGGGAGAAGCTGATGTTATTCTGAATATCAAGCTGATTAAGCACGAGAGTGGGATTACTTTGATGCAATCACACTATGTTGAGAAGATCTTGAGCCGTTTCGGTTTTGTTGATGGCAAGTATTCCCCAACACCTTATGATCCCAGTGTGACATTACGAAAAAACAAGAAAGAGTCGAAAGAACAATTGAGATACTCTCAAATCGTTGGCTCACTCATGTACTTAGCTAGCATGACGAGACCCGACAACTCTTTTGCTGTGAGCAAGTTGAGTAGGTTCATGTCTAACCCGGGTACTGAACAATGGTGTGCACTTGAAAGGGTCATGCGCTATTTATGTGGTACAATGAGTTATGAGATACACTATTCGGGGCATCCAGCGGTGCTCGAATGATATAGTGATGCGAACTGGATCTCGGATGTAGATGAACTCTACACCACTAGCGGGTATGTATTTACCTTTGGAGGTGGCGCGGTATCATGGAGATCTTGATAACAAACCATATTGACAAGGTCGACTATGGAAGCAGAACTTGCTGCTTTAGACACAACCACTGTAGAGTCAGCATGGCTGCGTGAACTCTTGATGGACTTGCCGGTGATTGAGAAACCTATACCGGCCATCATCTTGAATTGTGACAATCAAACTGCTATTGTCAAAGTGAACAATTCTAAGGATAACGCGAAGTCATCAAGACACGTCAAGAGACGTTTGAAGTCTGTCAGGAAATTGAGAAACTCCGGAGTAATTACTGTTACGTATATTCAAACTGACAAAAACCTGGCAGATCCCTTTACAAAGGGACTATCACGAAACATGATAGAAAGTGCATCGAGAGAGATGGGTTTGAGACCCATGGATGTTACACAGTAGTGGTAACCCAACCTTTTTGATCGGAGATCCCGTGAATTAGGACCTGGGAAGAACAAGCTAGTGGTGTGACGGAGGAGAGTATTAAAGAACCCTCTTTTTGTGAAGATGTACAACTCTCAAAAAGCTGTAACGCAGGTTGGCAACATGCCTTAATGTGTTTCTGTTGGCTATGATTAGCAAATATGCTATCCTACAGAGTATTCTTGAAAGAACACACCTATACGAGTTCCGATTATTAAACGTTGCAATATATGAGTTTTGGGTGATCTCTAGTAAACTCATGAAGAGACCAAGTAGTATGACGCATATGCTACACCCGCGGGGTAGGCTACTGGTAGCCAGGTACTAATTATGACTTTTTGTGAAATCTAAAAGCACCAAACTTGCAATTCAAGGTTCGTCCATTGTTCAAGTTGATGATAGACGTAGCTCAAGGTTCTAGGCGGAAGTTGAACTTAACAGTCTCTGCTGAAACACTGGTATATAAACAAGTAGCGATGATTGGCAAATCTTCAAATGGGCATTTGAGATCTGGTGGGGGATTGTTAGAAATAATGGGCTAAATAAAATAAGCCCATATAGATTTCAGATTTTCCCTAAATCACAAAGCCCATGTTTGTGGCAGGTCACATGTGTTTGGGCCCATGTTTGGGACAGCTCATATGGGAGTGGAGTGGGAGCTAAAGTTTAGTCCCACATGGAAAGTTGGAGGAGAGTTACACCACCTTATAAGGTGGAGTGGTTCATCACTTAGTAAAGTGAGTGAGAAGAGGAGAGCTACACGCGCGCTCCTCCTCCGACGACGCCGCTCGCACACACCGCACCGCACCGCACCGCCCGCCCGTCCCGCTAATAGTGTGCTCCCCCGCGCTCCTTGTAGGTCCACAGCATGACCATCTGTTCGCACTGCGAGTGTAAGCCAAATCACTCGTGCGGCCGATGTGGAGGACGAAGCAGAGCTTGCCGAAGGAGCACCTCCACTAGATGATGAGGATGAGTTGATGTTTTCTGAATTGGTAGATAGATTCAGTAAACAGGCATTAGAGGATCAATACACCGAGGAATTGGCCCACGGTGCCAGATTTGATGACACTGATGAAGAAGAGAACGAGGAGAACAATGATAGTCTCTTTTTAGCCGAGTACGATGGTGAGGACTTGCCAGTAATTGAGTGGGACAGGAACGATCCTAAGATTTCAGAAAGCACCATATTTGAAACGATGCAGGACTGTCATAATGCCCTTACTACATATTGCATCTGCACCAATAATGATTATGCTGTTATTAAGAGTGAGTCAGCAAGGTTCACAGTAAAGTGCCGATGCCCGAACACGCAGTCGTTCCGTGCGCATCTGCGCAAACGCATCGGCCAACAAAATTTGGTGGACCGATAGGTAGCGCCGGACGTGGCGGACCAGATGGGTCGCATCGCTGGAGTGTGTGTGTGCGGCCCTCATGTCCGCGCGGACCTGTTCAAACGCGATAGAATAGGATGGGTTGTTTAATTTTCTATACATATTACTCCATCTTAAAATAGATGTTACAGGTTTGTAATTTTGACAAACCTGCAACATTTATTTTGAGACGGAGAAATACTTAAACATTTAGCAAGACAATTTAACTAACTAGAATGTCTCTCTTATATTTACGAGCCAAGTGGGTACTGTACAAAATAGTGTCCACACAATAATGTGAAACGGTCGGTCCACGAGATCCCAACGCGTGGTACGCATGGGATGACCCATATTTACCGGTGTCTGCGCTCTCACATGGTATGCATGGAATTTTAGGTCAATTTTGCTGTTGTTAAAAATACTTTGAACGTGTTTGGTTCGTGACTTTGTAACGTAAACGGATTACGTTGGTAACTGGTACCATTAAATTATATTTGGTTCGCTTCCTCCGTTAAACGATTACATGGAATCAGATTACAGCCCTATACAAAATCGATTCCGCCGCCGACCGAGCGTTACCAGAAACGATATGGCCAGCTCGCGTCTTCTTCCCCCACCTCTTCTCCCTCCTGATCTCCACTCTTGCTAAAGCGCTGCCTTCGCCCCCAAGAACCCCTCCTCCGCTCCTTCCTCTCAGGTTTCATCTGACCGACATTGACCAACCTCACGTTCATCTCCCTCCTTTCAGCGCAGTTGCCAAGCAACTCGTCTGGGTCTCTCACCTTCATTAGTTCAGCCATGTGGGACGGCCATGGAGGTAGCTGAGAGTGCGAGATGGATGCCAACCTAAGCGCCTTCGGTCTTGGTGCATTTAATCCCGTCGAGATCTGACAAGTTGCAGTGCAGATTTCCATAAATCTATTGCAATACTATCCTTTGGATTTCGACTGGTTTTGGAAGGTTGTAATTGATTACCTTTACATTCGTCGAACCAAACAAGTTTAGACTTTTGTCGATTCCCTTTACGTTACCAGTGTCATTTGATTACATTTACGTTTCCGTTACATTTCATGAACCAAACACGTTCTTTATATTTCGGGAAATACAAAAAAAATACTTTTTTTATGTTTATATACAGAAAATGTATAGTACTTTTATACTCCCTCTGATTCATATTTCTTGTTGAATATATATACAAATTACTTCACTTGATCAAGAAGCCATGTCACAGATCTCGTATTTTTTGTATTTTATTATACGTAGTGTCCCGATTCACGGATCTCCATAGGAAGAACCTTGTGGATCGCATAGGTCTAGATAGTGTTTGTCCTTGGTCCAGGTGATATATACGTCCAATAATTCCAGGCCATACGCTCCACATCATTCCGCGTGCGCTGTCCCGATTCAGGCCCTGTCTCCAGATCTAGACGGGAGGATCTGTGGATTAATGTCTACAACAACAATGCATTAATGTCTACCGGTGCCGCTACGGCCCTGTGAGGATCGTGGCCTCCGCGCGTGTAGTTTAGCTAGTTGTTTCTCTTGTAAACGTCTAAATTTGAGTGGAAATTTTTATTTCAGTTGATTGATTCATATACCAATTACATATTTTTGATCTACACACCGCCCTTCAACCGATTGATTCATACTCCCGCGTTGCCTACTCGTCATCATCCTGGTGGAGGCCACCGAAGGGAAGCGGTCGCACCACGGGTGTTGGTGGCTCCATGGGTAGTTCCCCGCGGCGATGTGGTCCATGATAGAGGCAAGCATACGATCCGGATCGCTCTAACACATCCTCCGTTTAGCATTGCTCTTGTCCGCCGGCGAAGTGTCCACTAGTAGAGACCGGGCCTTTAGTCCTGGCCCGTAATGGGCTTTTATCCTGGTTTTCGAACCGGGACAGGCTGCATTAGTCCCGGCGATGTGGTCCATGCGAAAGGCAAGCATACGATCGGGATCGCTCCACCACATCCTCCGTTCAGCATTGCGCTTGTCCGCTGGCGGAGTGTCGTTGCCTCCGTATCTGGCCAACTTCGTCTCCCGATGCTCGATAAAGAATTCGCGTCAGGTGCCAAGGTTGTCGAGATCCCACCTAGGATTCGGATGCTGCTCCGCCGTGAAACAATGTGCTCATGCCAGATGGCTGCCACCAGCTCTGCACCTTGCGACACTGGTGGCATGTGGATGCAACCAGTGCTCAGTGTCCACCCGCTAGGACAGAAGGTGTCCGGAGGAGCTGGGTATTGTGCCTCGTATAGGGAGCGTACCTCCTAAACTTGGAGCCAGCGGCGGCCAGTGTACATGGCGGTGATAGCTTCGGCTGGAGGAGGAAGATGCCCATGGAAAATGCTAGAACGACCAACATATAGCCAATACAAGGCCGGGAAATGGCAGAAAAAGGACGGGGAAGGGGCGGGAACAGTCCGAGCTGCAGTGACGCAGGCGACGAAGCGGCGTCGCTGATGGTAGCAAGGTCAGTGACATTGATGTCGAGGGCAGCTCCCATCTAGCTTTGTGTGCCGCTTACACACGGGCCCCATCGGCCGATGCCCGAACACGCAGTCGTTCCGTGCGCATCTGCGCAAATGCATCGGCCAACAAAATTTGGTGGACCGATAGGTAGCGCCGGACGTGTCGGACCAGATGGGTCGTGTCGCTGGAGGGTGCGCGTGCGGCCCTCATGTCCGCGCGGACCGGTTCAAACGCGGCAGGATAGGATGGGTCGTTGAAATTTCTAAACATATTACTCCCTTCGTAATTTCGACAAACCTGCGACATTTATTTTAAGACGGAGAGAGTAGTTAAACATTTAGCAAGACAATTTAACTAACTAGAATGTCTCTCTTATACTATTTATGAGCCAAGTGAGTACTAAATATTGTCCACACAATAACGAGAAACGGCCGGTCCACGAGATCCCAACGCGTGTGGTAAGATTTTCCTTGCTCGTTGAGTTAAGTATATTATATATGCACGCGTTGACTGGGGCCGGGATCAGACAGCCGTTCCGTTTAGGATATGTCATGGTCGTATACTCGTATCGTACGCACTACGCAGGCCGGGCCGCGGGAATTTTACCTCCTACCTCCGGAGACAGATGGTTTACGACGTAGGTAGGGTGCTTAGACAGTCCCACGAGAGGAAAACAGAAATTGAACCGGTAAGTTTACTGGAGTTGCATATCTTGTAAATTATTCCAAGTTTAGAGGCAGTTTTATAGTGACGTACCAGACCATCAAGACCATAAGCCTTTTAATTGTAAAGATATTTAATGATTTGTAGAATCTCAATGCAAAATTGTGTACAAGATTTATTTGCATGAACATTTTCTAGTTTTACATGCTATGATACGGTATCTACCTATGATTCTCTAACCATCTTTTTCTTCATTAATTGTCGTGTCACATCAGATTTTTGCCAACATGGCATGCATGATACTAGCTATGATACTTCCACTAGGACCAGCCTAAGAGATGCGAGGTCTCTGGGCCGACACTGATAACTTGCTTGACCAACACACCGCCACCCCTCTATAAATAGAGTCTAGCGCTCTAGGAATTCCATCAATCCAACATTGCCATTTGCTATTGTTCTCTGGGAATTTTAGCCAACCATGGAAACCAGCAAGGGTATTAAGAGTGTGGCTATCTGTGTCCTCATACTAGCTTTAGTTATGGAGCAGGTCCAAGTAGAGGGCAAGATTTGCTGCCCGAGCAAGTCAGCAAGAAGTGTGTACGACGCATGTCGTTTGAGTGGTTCTGATTAAGTGTGCGCAGATCTTGGTAATTGTAAAATCGTAGGTGGTTCAACCTGTCCCGGCAACTATCCTACTCTGCATCTTCATCTCCCTGAATCTGGTAACGAGCAAACTGATGGGTTCGTAGCATGGAAAAGAAAAAATTTCTACCGCAAGAACGAACAAAACCCAGATCTAATCTAGATAAAAGCCAAGATCTAATCTATTAGACATGAGCAACGAGATAGATAGGAACTAACCCTCGTAGATCCGAAAGCGTTAACGAGATTAGATCTCATGGTTGATGTAGTCGATCACTTGACGATCTCAAGATCGTGTGGACGATCCTTCCGGCGTCGCGTTCCAGCAGCGCTTCCGCAGTCGGTCAAGTGGACGATCCTTCCGGCGCCGCGATTCGGCAGCGCTTTCGCAGTCGGTCACACGTGCGGAGTCGAAGCAGACCTTCCTCTCCTCGTTCCAGCGAGCAGCGGAGGTAGTAGATCTTCTCCACGGAATCCCGGCAGCACGACGGCGTGGTGGTGGTGGTGGAGTAGAGAATTCTGCAGGGCTTCGCCTATGCCTGTGCAGAAGAAAGGTGGAGGAGAGAGGCGGCAGAGATTGGGAGTTATTGGAGCAGGGCTTGGAGGGGGCGCCCCTGCCCTTCTATTTAAGGGGAGGAGGCGCGCCTGGGGAGGGGGAGTCCTAGTAGGACTCCCCTCCTATGGCCGGCGGTGGGAAGGGGGGAGGCTATAGATTTCTAGTGGTTAAGTCTAAGGTTCCTGATATGCATGTTGATACTATAATGGAATCTCATGATGCAACATTCTTTGAGAATATGTTTCCTATGAAAGATATGCATATCACTGCTAGAATTTCTTCTGAAATACTTCCTGAAACTAGTGCATCTAGTGAGAATTTTGAGCAACCACGCGAGGAAGAATTCCTAGAGAAGGATGACAATGAAGCTCCTACACGGAGTAAGAGACAGAGGGTTGCAAAATCCTTTGGAGATGATTTCATTGTGTACCTTGTGGATGATACTCCCACTTCCATTGCAGAGGCATATGCATCTCCTGATGCAGATGATTGGAAAGAAGCTGTTAACGAGATGGACTCGACTCTTTCTAATGGAACTTGGGAACTATCAGAACGACCCCATGGTTGTAAGCCTGTGGGTTGCAAGTGGGTGTTCAAGAAGAAGCTAAGGCTTGATGGTACTATTGAAAAGTACAAGGCTCGGCTTGTAGCAAAAGGCTACACCTAGAGAGAAGGTGAAGATTACTTTGACACCTATTCACGTGTTGCTAGACTGACCACCATTCGAGTACTACTATCCCTGGCTGCCACTTATGGTCTTATCGTTCATCAAATGGACGTTAAGACAACTTTCCTCAATGGAGAGTTGGAAGAGGAGATCTATATGGATCAGCTTGATGGGTTTGTGGTAAAAGGTGAATAGAGAAAGGTGTGCAAGTTGTTAAAATCTTTATATGGCCTGAAGCAAGCACCTAAGCAATGGCATGAGAAGTTTGACAGAACATTAACTTCTATTGGCTTTGTCGTTAATGAGGCTGACAAGTGCGTCTACTATCGCCATGGTGGGGGCGAAGGTGTTATATTATGTTTTTACGTGGATGATATCCTTATCTTTGTTACAAACATGAATGTGATAAATGAAGTTAAGTCCTTTCTGTCAAAGAGCTTTTATATGAAAGATCTGGGAGAAGCTGATGTTATTCTGAATATCAAACTGATTAAGCACGAGAGTGGGATTACTTTGACGCAATCACACTATGTTGAGAAGATCTTGAGCCGTTTCGGTTTTGTTGATGGCAAGTATTCCCCAACACCTTATGATCCCAGTGTGACATTAATAAAAAACAAGAAAGAGTCGAAAGAACAATTGAGATACTCTCAAATCGTTGGCTCACTCATGTACTTAGCTAGCATGACGAGACCCGACATCTCTTTTGCTGTGAGAAAGTTGAGTAGGTTCATGTCTAACCCGGGTACTGAACAATGTTGTGCACTTGAAAGGGTCATGCGCTATTTATGTGGTACAATGAGCTATGAGATACACTATTCGGGGCATCCAGCGGTGCTCGAATGATATAGTGATGCGAACTGGATCTCGGATGTAGATGAACTCTACGCCACTAGCGGGTATGTATTTACCTTTGGAGGTGGCGCGGTATCATGGAGATCTTGATAACAAACCATATTGACAAGGTCGACTATGGAAGCAGAACTTGCTGCTTTAGACACAACCACTGTAGAGTCAGAATGGCTGCGTGAACTCTTGATGGACTTGCCGGTGATTGAGAAACCTATACCGGCCATCATCTTGAATTGTGACAATCAAACTGTTATTGTCAAAGTGAACAATTCTAAGGATAACGCGAAGTCATCAAGACACGTCAAGAGACGTTTGAAGTCTGTCAGGAAATTGAGAAACTCCGGAGTAATTACTGTTACGTATATTCAAACTGACAAAAACCTGGCAGATCCCTTTACAAAGGGACTAACACGAAACATGATAGAAAGTGCATCGAGAGAGATGGGTTTGAGACCCATGGATGTTACACAGTAGTGGTAACCCAACGTTTTTGATCGGAGATCCCGTGAATTAGGACCTAGGAAGAACAAGCTAGTGGTGTGACGGAGGAGAGTATTAAACAACCCTCTTTATCTGAAGATGTACAGCTCTCAAAAAGCTGTAACGTAGGTTGGCAACATGCCTTAATGTGTTTCTGTTGGCTATGATTAGCAAATATGCTGTCCTACAGAGTATTCTTGAAAGAACACACCTATACGAGTTCCGATTGTTAAACGTTGGAATCTATGAGATTTGGGTGATCTCTAGACATGAAGAGACCAAGTAGTATGACGCATATGCTACCCCGCGGGGTAGGCTACTGGTAGCCAGGTACTAATTATGACTTTGTGTGAAATCTGAAAGCACCAAACTTGCAATTCAAGGTTCGTCCATTGTTCAAGTTGATGATAGACGTAGCTCAAGGTTCTAGGCGGAAGTTCAACTTAACAGTCTATGCTGAAACACTGGTATATAAACAAGTAGGGATGATTGGCAAATCTTCAAATGGGCATTTGAGATCTGGTGGGGGATTATTAGAAATAATGGGCTAAATAAAATAAGCCCATATAGATTTCAGATTTTCCCTAAATCTCAAAGCCCATGTTTGTGGCAGCTCACATGTGTTTGGGCCCATGTTTGGGACAGCTCATATGGGAGTGGAGTGGGAGCTAAAGTTTAGTCCCACATGGAAAGTTGGAGGAGAGTTACACCACCTTATAAGGTGGAGTGGTTCATCACTTAGTAAAGTGAGTGAGAAGAGGAGAGCTACACGCGCGCTCCTCCTCCGACGACGCCACTCGCACACACCGCACTGCACTGCACCGCACCGCACCGCCCCGCCCGCCCGTCCCGTCCCGTCCCTGTGAGGTTTTGACAGACGTGTCAACAGTTAGCCTATTCGGGTCGCTCCCGGATCATGGGCTACTGTAACCGACCCGAGCGTGCGCTACGTGGACTCGGCCCACGTTCGCTTTCGTTAGGGTTTCCTGAGCCGCTCTATAGAAAGTGCTGCGCGGCTACCGCCACAGACAACGACCGAACCAATCTAGGGTTTGCCAACCTCTCTACTTGCGCCGCCATCTTAGTCTACTCCATCCCGCTTGCTGGCGTGCACCGGCGGATGGGAGAGCAGGTCTTCGGAACCACTCGCCTTTGCGATCCTCTACGGGAGAGGGCGAATAAGGTTTTTGGGAAGCGCTCCGCGCGACTGCTCGAGTACTGCATCACGACTCGTCTTCCATCCAAGTCAGGCGGTGCTGCCTATCATCGTCTTCGCCGCCGTCTGCTTCGATCAATTTTCCCCAAGGTTACTGCTGCGACTACTGCAATCGAACGGTACGTACGACGTGCTACTGTCTGGTTATTAATCATGTTCTGCGAGTACATGTTTAGCTGCGGCCTGTTTCCGTTCATCTTGTTGTTTACTACATCTAGTATGTTCGAGTTACATGTGCTAGTAGCTGCTATTGTCATGTTTAATATTCTGGAATTAATCGCGGAAATTGTGTCTAATTATCCAACAGCTCAGTGAGTACACGCACGAACAAAGGTGGATATACCAAAGATATAGGGGAATCACCTGCCAATCTTAGCGAAGAGCCTCTAACAATGTCTCGTCACACTAAAAATTCCTTCCTAGACTTTTTTTTTGATAATGGGTGTTTTATTACTTAATAGGTTTAAACATGACACCAGTTGCTGCATAACTGGGATGCACACAGCCGACACAATATCCAAATCCAGCATAAAAGGTAAAACAAGGTGAATTACAAGAATCATCAGAGTCAAGAAACGCCTATATGGGTGTAGGGCCGAACCTGAGATCACGCTACCTTCCATATCGGAAAAAAATACCCCTCGCCGTATCCTCCAATTGTACATAGACCTCCGTGAATAGGTCTCTCCACTCCACAAGATGTAGTGCCGAACCTGAGATCACGCTACCTTCCATATCGGAAAAAAATACCCCTCGCCGTATCCTCCAATTGTACACAGACCTCCGTGAATAGGTCTCTCCACTCCACAAGATGTAGTGGTGATCACAAATGTAAAGTAATGGTGCATCGGTAGATAACCTATAGATAACCTACATAAGAGAAGACGATTCATATTTAAAATCCTTATCATTCGTATATAGCCACAACGACCAAATTATGGCAAACGCTCAGAATAAAAATTCCTTGCTGGACATTAGTCACGATAAAAACCCCGACGCTTCGCATTGTACCATCCCCACACAAGCTACTTGATGCACAAAAAATAGGCACTCGATCCATGGCCGGGTTGTCTAGTTACATGTCATGATTGGCTTCGCCCAATTTAACGATATGATGCCAGGATGGGCAATGTCAAGATTGGATTTATCTCATAGGCTGTCACATCTACCAATCACGTTGTAGTAGACGGTGGCTCATTAATCCGTCACTGAATCCGCTTGCTAGGTGTACACACTATCGTACCATTTCCAGCAGCTACCGTAAAACAGCCATTCTTACTGCTTCCTTCCCCACCCCTTCCTACTGCTTCCTTCCCCCGCCCCGCCGTGGGCGATTCTAGCCGTTAGCCGCAATTCCTGGTATATCACATTGATTCCTTCCCCTGCCGACGGCTTCCCTGCCTGATTTTGGCCCCGCAAGAAAACCCTAGCTGTCGGTAGCTGATGGGATGCCGCCTCATGCTCGCAGCCACAATGGTTGTCTAGGCGTCCATGGTCAGGCCGTCCTTTTCTCGGTGGAGATTGCATACTGGGAGAATCGGCTCTAGCTCGGGAAGTTTGACACGCCCGAGCTCGCGGCCCGCGCCTTCAACATTGCTGCATGGCGGGTCAGACAGTTGCGCTGGATGATGAACTATTTGCATGCAAAAGTCTCGCCGAGACCGATATGCTGGCGCCAGAGGTCCGCTACGCCATCGCCGATGCTGAGAGGGACCACAATTGGGCACTACAGTAGATCGCGGCTCACGAAGCCGACAAGAGGAGGATGGCTCACTACTTGGAGGCGCATCCGGAGGAGGTGAAATCTGATCTCGACTACTACGCGAGGAAAGAGGATGCGGTGCAGAAGAAGAATAGAAAGGATAAGAAGCAAAAGCAACGTCCAGGCTCGTCGAAGTGCCCGGTGCCATTGGATTCATACGATGAAAAGGGGATTCAAACGATGACGAGGGGCATCTTAAATTTCTCTACTGTCCTATCTTAGGCATCTGAAAAAACAGAAGAAGCAGACTGCATGCCGCAAAACCAAAACCAGGTGCCCTATTATTGGGCACATGTTGGAGATCCTCTTATTGCAGTTATCCCAAACTTTCTTTCACAACATCGCAATGACCAATGCAATGTGCGCACTGATCTAGTCCGCAAGGACCGACCCCTATCTTCGGTAGCATGGTCTGGCCATGGTCCAAAATTGATTTACACATTATGGAAAAACTGATTCAATATTATCAACACGAAGAAGTGAGCCCAGCTCACTTGGTTAGGGAAGTGGATGTACAACCCAGCCACCCAGGTTTAAGTCCTCATCGATGCAGATTTGGGTTCTTATTATTTAAAAAAAAACTCGTTGTAGGGGCTTCTTTTACCGCATTCCTTTCAAAAAAAATATTATCAACACGTGAAGTTAAAGAAAGAAAAGACTGGCAGGGAAAACCTTCAAAAACCATCGATCACATAATTGTGGCCCAAGCTGGCAGACAACCGGTGGTGCCATCTCGACCGCCAAAAGAATCAACATATTAAATCTTCTATTTAGAAAATACTATATTTTTGGTGATGGTTGGTGGCTTATAAATTGTCTTTACGTTGTCTGGGGATGGTCCCTCTCAAGTCCCATGCACTAATTTATTGAGATGGTACCTTTAATGTCTTGGTCCATTGGTCGGCCAATAAATGTACTCTACTACTCCTTCACTCCGTTCAAAAATATAAGAATTTTTAGCTTTGTCAAATAAATGTATCTATATGTCTTTTAGTCTTTTATATAGATTCACTCTGAATTTTTACGAACCTATACACTAAAAACGTTTAGATACATTCGATTTACAAAGTTAAAAAGGAAGTACTTTGAGTGGGTGGCACATGTTTTATGAAGAGTAGAGAAATAACAAAGAAGTACCTATATTATTCAGCGTCATGTTGTGGAAGCTATATCGCGGGCCGGTTTGTTATACTAGCAAGATATAAACATCAAGGTTGTATGCCAGTATTTTCTCTTGCAGATTCTAACAAAACATAGTTTTTACTCCTATATAAAGACATAGTTTTTGTCCGAATGTCAGGATGACTTTATGTCATAGGCTCTCGGACACTTTACTATGCCCGGTGCCAAAACTAAAATACTTTAATATGCCTTTTACAATAGTATCACGTTGTACGGGAGGTTGGTTGCCGGACATACAATGGAGAACCCAGCGAGGCACCCACGCACCCCAAAATTGGAGTTGGTGATCGTAGGTCATGACTCGACACTCAACGTTCATTATTGGACGCATCTAGGCCATCCAATCTTACCTCGACAACTCTGCCTCAATATCTAACCATCCGCACGATCTACTCTCCTTAGAATCTCATTTGCGCCAAACAATCCTCCTCATAATCATAAATGCTTCCCAAAAATCACTTTTTATACCATTTCCTTAAGTGACTCATCCTATGTTGAACGATCACCCAAATGACACGCTGGTTAAACAACTCTACAACCTAGGTCTATAAGATCGTATTCTCTCCCATATTGTCTCAACCGAATCAAATATCAACAGGAGCAAATCATTCCTTCCCTTATTTAGTTGGCTCGGTAACTTGCCTCATTATCTAGGTTCTAGCTACCGGCTGGTAGCCGGAACGAAGTGCCTGTGTCCGGCTACGATCTGCTAGCTGGACGCGAGCCGTCTGTCTTTGTTCTTGTCCGGTCAGGGTATCCGGGGATCATCCCCCGGCACTAGCTCCCGAACACGTGTGGATTTCGTCCTTAGGTGAAATGTGCGCGCACTCCCTCTTGTGTTTGAATTTTGTGTCCGGCTGCCATCTGACGATTGCGCTACGCGTGACGTCAGTTCTGACGCCGGCCACGCGCGCACGCGCCATAATTGCGTTGACGCGCACAGCGGTGCTTCCCATCGCACGTCGTCTGGGGAACCATCGCTTGCCGCTTCGGTTTCCGGCCCAGGATCTTTTGCGCGCACGGTGCCAGCACAGGGATCTGGAGCGGTGGCGGAGGTGTGGCACGGCCCGGTGGGTGCCACGCGGCAACATAGACGGTTCCCCTCCCCTTGGTTTAAATACCGCCCAGGGGGACGGTTTTCCCCTTCCACTACTTGCCTTCGTATTTCCCCCGCGCCCTCTCTGCTTCCTCGTTGCCTCTGTGCGCTCGCCGCCGGATTCGCTGCGCCGCCCGTTTAGCGTCGCCGGCGACATGAGCCCTCGCCTCTCAGCACCCGCCTCCATGGCCAACGGGGAAGTGATGGCGTTCGAGCGATGTGCGTGGTGCAGGTCGTCTGTGATGGAGGACCATATCGCCAAGTACCGCGAGACGCGGGTGCCGCCGCCGGAGTCGGAGGTGAAGGTGCGGCGCGCGCCGCCGGAAGAGGAGTCACCGCACCCCTAGGAGGGGGAGCGGGTGATCTTCCTCTCCCACCTCGCGCGCGGCTAAGTCTTTAGTTGATGCGCACCACCTAAAGTATTTATTATCTTAAAAAATGTTTTAGATCTAACTACTAAAATAATTTGCATGATGTGGCTTAATCATGTGCCTTTCAAAAACTCCGTTTATTATTTGGGCCTTGAAGATGCGAGGGCATCATGTTTATTATGTCAAAAATATTATGTATTCATATTTATATAATTAAATTATTATTTCCTCATATTTATGCACTTAATTGAAAAAATACACATAAATTATTATTTCCGATATTGAAACATTCATAAAGGTGTAACTTTGGCATTTATTTTAGGTATGAATTTTTTCATGTTGTATGTGGATATATATAGTATTCCGGTATGATTGCTGCTATGGTTCTCGAAAGAAAAGACTTGTGTTGAGTGTGTCTTAAATATCCAATCGAATACATATTTTTTCTAAGGAAAACAAAAAACTTAACAATCCAATCATGGGCACACCCTCATGTATTTGGTTCTTGTAATCAACCCTCATTTATATACTGCATCATTGATGCTAACACTGGTGTCTAGTTACTCCTAAACCATTATTTTCGTGAATTTCCCATTAAAAATCTTGTATGTATCTTGTATTACCAATGGCCTACAAAACAATAATGTAATACAAGTAAATTGACTGAGTTGTAATCTTTTTTTTAGAGATCCAACCATGTATATTTATATTGCATTATATTATCTGGTATGTGTGGTGATTACTAATATGTTTAGACCATGTGTAACATGTGCTTGTTGTTCATAATCCAACTAATATTAAATATACACTTAAAATTATTTATCATGTTCTGTCCTTGCTCTTCTATTCTTTTTGTTAGTCAAAGTCTTATATCTTAGCTTAAAATATTTAAAATTCATTATACTGTCATTGAGTCAAATCTTTCTTATCTTTGCTTGGACCGAGTAGCATTTTTATATTGTGATAGATACTTTAGTTGTTAAAACTCAGACATATACATCTTTCTATACAAAACCTTTTATTTGCTTTGTGTTATACAAGTTCTTTTATATTTGAGTAGATAATTATTATTAATAACAATAATATATTCTTATCCTTCACAAAAATGAAATAATCCAGACAATCCAATGCAACTTCAACATATTAATTTAAGCACATTTCACTGTCAGTTGTTTAAAAAATATTAATGGAAAACTTTTGGAATTTATCAAAAACAAAGTATACATCTCAAACTAGAAATTTAGGGATCACAATTGGTTGACTTCTAAATTCCTCATATTCACAACTATAAAATTTACGAGTAATTTCCTAAATACTCTTTTTTAGATATTATATTTGCACATACTTTGGCAGAACAATCTGAGTTAGTATTTCCAATAGTATATCCACCTGCTTCTTGTTATACACTGATTTTAAATATGTGATACATATTTTTTGCAGCATGCATTTAGCAACTTTTTTTTAGGCGTGCTTTTAACAACTGCTAGATATGCGAGCTAATTTGTTGTTATTTTAAGCTTGTGTACGGGAGGCAATAGATAATTGCTCGACAAGAACAACTTCTACTATTGTTTTCTAAATCTTCAACTCAATGTTTGAACCTTTTCATAGGGCATGCTTGCAGCTGTTTTTTTATTAGCACAGCTCGTAATAACGGTTAGATATCAAAGCTAATCATTATTATTTCAAGGATGTGTAGGTGTGCGTGCACGTACCGGAGGGTAAAAGGTCAATGGAACATATCAAGAGAAATCAGTGTCGTGCAAATAGAAACAGACATACATGTAGTAGTACTCCCTCCGTCTCAAAATAGATGTCGGGCCTTTTTCTAAATTTGGATATATCTATATACTAAATAGCGTCTAGATTTATCCAAATTTTGACAAATCTCTAACATCTATTTTGAGTCGGAGGGGTTATATGATTATAGGGATTTCTATTTGCGTGGCCCTGGTTCGTTAGTTGTACTCAGTTTTCCCCAGCTACTTAGTTTTTCCTCACTTTTCCCCTCCCTCCATTCTGAAACCCTCATATGCGCTCGGACGGGTGGATGCCGTTAGGTCAAAGGCTGGACCGTTACATGCTGACAGATGAGACCGTGTTGGGCGGGTCCTGTGTTGAGCGTTACGTTACGTCGCCTCGACCGTTACATGCTGACAGGTGGGGCCGTGTTGGGACGGGTCCTGCGTATGTGGTGAAGGGTGGGGCCGCGTTGGGACGGATCTTGCATACGTGGTGAAGGGTAGGGCCGCATGGAGACACGTCGGACCGGTCATTCTCGCTCCGAGCCTAGAACAACTCCCACACCGCCCCTCCGCTCCGCTCCCCCAGCGTCGTGCCCTCCTACCTGAGAGCCCCTCCTACCTTATGTCGTCCTCGGTCCTCGAGCCGTGCCCTCCCCTAGCCGCAGAGCCTACTCCGGCTCCGCTTCCTCCCCCGCTAGATCTACTCCTTTCGCGGAACACCCCTTTCGCGGAACAGTATGCGACGCCGACAGGTGTACCTGTCCTCCCCGTCGAGCGCAGAGAAGATTGGGTGGAATCAGAGGGATCTAACGCATGGATTCCATCTGGGTAAGTATTGTTTCCCTTTGTGGATTGATTATAGGCAGTAATTGAGCACGAATCGCCGGTGCTCAGCTAACTGCCTTGCTTTTCGAATAGGATTGATCCAGCGCTGGCATTTCGGCTAGCGGTTAAACTAGATACTAGCGTAATTCGTCGTTGTGAATGATATCTCTCTAGATTTTACTTCCCAGCGGTGGTTGCAACCTCCATAACTCTCAGAGATTTGAAAGATAAAATATATTCTAAATTCCCCTGGAGCAATGGCGATTCAGTCGATTTGTAATATTTCAACATTAGCGAGCAAAGATTGCTCTCACTAACTAGCGAAGCTGATCTGGTAATGCTTTTCTCTTTGAATAATGCCGAACGTTTTGGTTGAATTCTTCTTCATGTGCAACCTAAAGTTGAACACACGGGAAAGAGGGCTAAAGCATCATCTGGTGGTCAGGCATCATCAGGTGGTCGGGCATCATGTATCTCTGTTGTCTCTGCTAATAGTGTGCTCCCCCACGCTCCTTGTAGGTCCACAGCATGGCCATCTGTTCGCACTGCGAGTGTAAGCCAAATCACTCGTGCGGCCGATGTGGAGGACGAAGCAGAGCTTGCCGACGGAGCGCCTCCACTAGATGATGAGGATGAGTTGATGTTTTCTGAATTGGTAGATAGATTCAGTAAACACGCATTAGAGGATCAATACACGGAGGAATTGGCCCACGGTGCCAGATTTGATGACACTGATGAAGAAGAGAACGAGGAGAACAATGATAGTCTCTTTTTAGCCGAGTACGATGGTGAGGACTTGCCAGTAATTGAGTGGGACAGGAACGATCCTAAGATTTCAGAAACAACCATATTTGAAACGATGCGGGACTGTCATAATGCCCTTACTACATATTGCATCTGCACCAATAATGATTATGTTGTTATTAAGAGTGAGCCAGCAAGGTTCACAGTGAAGTGCCGATGCCCGAACACGCAGTCGTTCCGTGCGCATCTGCGCAAACGCATCGGCCAACAAAATTTGGTCGACCGATAGGTAGCGCCGGACGTGGTGGACCAGATGGGTCGCATCGCTGGAGAGTGTGTGTGCGGCCCTCATGTCCGCGCGGACCTGTTCAAACGCGATAGAACGCGATAGAATAGGATGGGTTGTTTAATTTTCTATACATATTACTCCCTCCATCTTAAAATAGATGTTACAGGTTTGTAATTTTGACAAACCTGCAACATTTATTTTGAGACGGAGAAATACTTAAACATTTAGCAAGACAATTTAACTAACTAGAATGTCTCTCTTATATTTACGAGCCAAGTGGGTACTGTACAAAATAGTGTCCACACAATAATGTGAAACGGTCGGTCCACGAGATCCCAACGCGTGGTATGCATGGGATGACCCATATTTACCGGTGTCTGCGCTCTCACATGGTATGCATGGAATTTTAGGTCAATTTTGTCTGTTCTGTTGTTAAAAATACTTTGAACGTGTTTGGTTCGTGACTTTGTAACGTAAACGGATTACGTTGGTAACTGGTACCATTAAATTATATTTGGTTCGCTTCCTCCGTTAAACGATTACATGGAATCAGATTACAGCCCTATACAAAATCGATTCCGCCGCCGACTGAGCGTTACCAGAAACGATATGGCCAGCTCGCGTCTTCTTCCCCCACCTCTTCTCCCTCCTGATCTCCACTCTTGCTAAAGCGCTGCCTTCGCCCCCAAGAACCCCTCCTCCGCTCCTTCCTCTCAGGTTTCATCTGACCGACATTGACCAACCTCACGTTCATCTCCCTCCTTTCAGCGCAGTTGCCAAGCAACTCGTCTGGGTCTCTCACCTTCATTAGTTCAGCCATGTGGGACGGCCATGGAGGTAGCTGAGAGTGCGAGATGGATGCCAACCTAAGCGCCTTCGGTCTTGGTGCATTTAATCCCGTCGAGATCTGACAAGTTGCAGTGCAGATTTCCATAAATCTATTGCAATACTATCCTTTGGATTTCGACTGGTTTTGGAAGGTTGTAATTGATTACCTTTACATTCGTCGAACCAAACAAGTTTAGACTTTTGTCGATTCCCTTTACGTTACCAGTGTCATTTGATTACATTTACGTTTCCGTTACATTTCATGAACCAAACACGTTCTTTATATTTCGGGAAATACAAAAAAAATACTTTTTTTATGTTTATATACAGAAAATGTATAGTACTTTTATACTCCCTCTGATTCATATTTCTTGTTGAATATATATACAAATTACTTCACTTGATCAAGAAGCCATGTCACAGATCTCGTATTTTTTGTATTTTATTATACGTAGTGTCCCGATTCACGGATCTCCATAGGAAGAACCTTGTGGATCGCATAGGTCTAGATAGTGTTTGTCCTTGGTCCAGGTGATATATACGTCCAATAATTCCAGGCCATACGCTCCACATCATTCCGCGTGCGCTGTCCCGATTCAGGCCCTGTCTCCAGATCTAGACGGGAGGATCTGTGGATTAATGTCTACAACAACAATGCATTAATGTCTACCGGTGCCGCTACGGCCCTGTGAGGATCGTGGCCTCCGCGCGTTTAGTTTAGCTAGTTGTTTCTCTTGTAAACGTCTAAATTTGAGTGGAAATTTTTATTTCAGTTGATTGATTCATATACCAATTACATATTTTTGACCTACACACCGCCCTTCAACCGATTGATTCATACTCCCGCGTTGCCTACTCGTCATCATCCTGGTGGAGGCCACCGAAGGGAAGCGGTCGCACCGCGGGTGTTGGTGGCTCCATGGGTAGTTCCCCGCAGCGATGTGGTCCATGATAGAGGCAAGCGTACGATCCAGATCGCTCTACCACATCCTCCGTTTAGCATTGCTCTTGTCCGCCGGCGGAGTGTCCACTAGTAGAGACCGGGCCTTTAGTCCTGGCCCGTAAGGGGCTTTTATCCTGGTTTTCGAACCGGGACTGGCTGCATTAGTCCCGGCGATGTGGTCCATGCCAAAGGCAAGCATACGATCCGGATCGCTCCACCACATCCTCCGTTCAGCATTGCGCTTGTCCGCTGGCGGAGTGTCGTTGCCTCCGTATCTGGCCAGCTTCGTCTCCCGATGCTCGATAAAGAATTCGCGCCAGGTGCCAAGGTTGTCGAGATCCCACCTAGGATTCGGATGCTGCTCCGCCGTGAAACAATGTGCTCATGCCAGATGGCCGCCACCAGCTCTGCACCTTGCGACACTGGTGGCATGTGGATGCAACCGGTGCTCAGTGTCCACCCGCTAGGACAGAAGGTGTCCGGAGGTGCTGGGTATTGTGCCTCGTATAGGGAGCGCACCTCCTAAACTTGGAGCCAGCGGCCAGTGTACATGGCGGTGATAGCTTCGGCTGGAGGAGGAAGATGCCCATGGAAAATGCTGGAACGACCAACATATAGCCAATACAAGGGCGGGAAATGGCAGAAAAAGGACGGGGAAGGGGCGGGAACTGTCCGAGCTGCAGTGACGCAGGCGACGAAGCGGCGTCGCTGATGGTAGCAAGGTCAGTGACATTGATGTCGAGGGCAGCTCCCATCTAGCTTTGTGTGCCGCTTACACACGGGCCCCATCGGCCGATGCCCGAACACGCAGTCGTTCCGTGCGCATCTGCGCAAATGCATCGGCCAACAAAATTTGGTGGACCGATAGGTACCGCCGGACCTGTCGGACCAGATGGGTCGTATCGCTGGAGGGTGCGCGTGCGGCCCTCATATCCGCGCGGACCGGTTCAAACGCGGCAGGGTAGGGTGGGTCGTTGAAATTTCTAAACATATTACTCCCTTCGTAATTTCGACAAACCTGCGACATTTATTTTAAGACGGAGAGAGTAGTTAAACATTTAGCAAGACAATTTAACTAACTAGAATGTCTCTCTTATACTATTTACGAGCCAAGTGAGTACTAAATATTGTCCACACAATAACGAGAAACGGCCGGTCCACGAGATCCCAACGCGTGTGGTAAGATTTTCCTTGGTCGTTGAGTTAAGTATATTATATATGCACGCGTTGACTGGGGCCGGGATCAGACAGCCGTTCCGTTTAGGATATGTCATGGTCGTATACTCGTATCGTACGCACTACGCAGGCCGGGCCGCGGGAATTTTACCTCCTACCTCCGGAGACAGATGGTTTACGACGTAGGTAGGGTGGTTAGACAGTCCCACGAGAGGAAAACAGAAATTGAACCGGTAAGTTTATTGGAGGTGGCATATCTTGTAAATTATTCCAAGTTTAGAGGCAGTTTTATAGTGACGTACCAGACCATCAAGACCATAAGACTTTTAATTGTAAAGATATTTAATGATTTGTAGAATCTCAATGCAAAATTGTGTACAAGATTTATTTGCATGAACATTTTCTAGTTTTACATGCTATGATACGGTATCTACCTATGATTCTCTAACCATCTCTTTCTTTATTAATTGTCGTGCCACGTCAGATTTTTGCCAACATGGCATGCATGATACTAGCTATGATACTTCCACTAGGACCAGCCTGAGAGATGCGAGGTCTGTGGGCCGACACTGATAACTTGCTTGACCAACACACCGCCACCCCTCTATAAATAGAGTCTAGCGCTCTAGGAATTCCATCAATCCAACATTGCCATTTGCTATTGTTCTCTGGGAATTTTAGCCAACCATGGAAACCAGCAAGGGTATTAAGAGTGTGGCTATCTGTGTCCTCATACTAGCTTTAGTTATGGAGCAGGTCCAAGTAGAGGGCAAGATTTGCTGCCCGAGCAAGTCAGCAAGAAATGTGTACGACGCATGTCGTTTGATTGGTCCTGAGAAAGTGTGCGCAGATCTTGGTAATTGTAAAATCGTAGGTGGTTCAACCTGTCCCGGCGACTATCCTAATCTGCATCTTCATCTCCCTGAATCTGGTAACGAGCAATCACCCTTGATTTCCAACTTGTTACCCGCTGATAGGTAACTATTTACATACTTGTGTTTTAATTTGCTTTGGCAGGTGAAACGGACGTCAGTGGGTACTGCACCATTGGATGCAAGATTTCCGTTTGTGACAACATGGACACTGGTAATTATAATCTACATCATTTGTTTTTTGTTTCTGTCGATTTTGAAAAATAGCATTTGTGTTTAAAACATACATAAATTGAACTACTTTTGCAGCAAGTTTTCTTGGCCAAGAGATGAAAATCGACATGGAACTATGCAACAAAGCATGTGTCCATTTCTGTAACAAGGGTGTTGCAATTCCATCTGCTCCAGCCTGATCATGCGCTCGCCTTCATGATTTCTGTGGCCAAGGTCGTGTTGCCATTCTCGTTTCAATAATGTTGGATATCATCTGTCGTATCCAAGCCAGTGTGTCCCTTGGCCAATTAATATAATCGCCATGAATCTATTTGTACCCTTGGCCAATTAATATAAATGATACACATATATATTATGTGATCAGTTACAACCAACGGTGTGGCCCGTACATTTATTCAACTAGACTTACTACTAATTTTATTTTTTTTGTATATAATATTTCAACTTGCTTCTCTTTGTGGACAAATATTGACACATTTAATTGTCAGCTATAGTTCATTATGGAAAAATTTAAACTAGAGTAAAATATTATAGCCCATTATGTCTGTAAAATATAACACCCCCCTCCGTCAAAAAATAAGTGACATATTTGTCTAAATTCACATGTATCTGTACACTAAAGACATCTAGATACATGTGAATCTAGACAAACACAAGCCACTTGTTTCCGGATTGATGTATAAAAATATTGGAGAATATTGATGCATGCCTATGGAAAATCAACTGCGTTGATGTCCTCTCTCAACTTGCAACACCATAAACGAACTTGCCATTTAAAATAATTTTTCATAGGATTTTTTATTTTTCATAAACGAAAGATGTTGGTGGAGACGGTCTGGAAGAACCAGCGGATGGTGGTGGCGTCGATGGTGCTCCAGTCAGGGTCGTGTGGCATGTCGAGGAGGTCGATGGTGCCTTCAATGTGGTTGAGGAGATCGTACTCGCGAAAGAGGAGGCCGAAGTATGTCTTCCACGCGAAGAAGTTGGCCGCAGTGTGGGTGTTTGATCGGCACGCGCTGGAGGACAGGGACTTCGCGGATGACGGCGACGGAGGGGCCGGCGAAGGGGTTGGAGCTCCCAGATCGCAAGGAATGGAAGGGGTTGGAGGGGCCGGAGGTGGACAAGTCGGCCATGGTGGGCGAAAGTATGCGTGGACACGAGCTGGCTCGGGCTGGCTCGAGCCGAGCCTGAGAAAAGCTCGGGCTAGAGCTGGCGAGCTCGAGCCAGCTCGGCAGTGAGGGCGAGCTGCCTCCAGGGGCTCGGCTCGAGCCAGCCACGAGCTCGCGAGCTGGGCACGCCCAGGTCAGAGGAAACGATCCTTGTAGCTGTTTTCTTCCAGTTTTTTGCACATTTGGCCATGAAAATTGAAGATCCAATGATCCAAACTAAATTCTACGAAAGGAGATTATAGAAATTCAAATATATATGAATCCATTCCAACCATAAAACTGGAAAATTGCAACAAGCAACAAATTAACAATCATGGAAAGGATGCCAAGCTCACACCAAGCTTTCATGTACTTCCTCCGATCCATATTACTCGAATTTGTCTAAATTTGAATGTATCTAGACATGTTTTAGTACTAGATACATCCGAATCTAAATAAATCCAAGTCAACTAATGTGGGCCGGAGGGAGAAGTTGTTTTCTTCCAGTTTTTTTTTTGCACATTTCTCCATTGAAATTGAAGATCAACTAGTGGATCTACACATTTCCCCATTGAAATTGAAGATCAATGGAGGTACCTTGCTGCCACGCGCTCGCCGCTCGATCTACTGGGGACTCGCGGAGAGGGGCGTGGCGGAGAAGGGCCGTGTGGAGGAGAGCCGGAGAGGGGCGTGGTGGAGAGGCGCGACGACCGACGAGGTTCAGGCGCCAGCCTGGGCGCGGCGGGCAGCAGCGACGGCGCCCAGTTCCCCTTCCTCGACCTAGCAGCGACCTGGAGACGCCGACCTGGGGAGGACCCACGAGTCCACGACGTGCCTGCCTCTTGTCTGTCCATATCTCGGGCCAAATCCTTCCAACCCAACTCTATACACCGGCCCTATTCAAGGTCGAAAAAAAACGCGAGCTGGACGAGATTGACCGGGCCGAGCCCGAGCCAGACTGAGTTGGCCGCGGTCCACCTTTCCAGGCTCGACTCAGTCCAACGTCTCCAGCGGGCCGAGTGTAGTGCCAGGCCGCCGAAACTCGGGCCGAGCCGGCCAGACCGAGTTTTACGTCTAGGAATAGGCGGAAGCTTGGCCGCAGCGGCGCCGAGGGGAGGCGGCGCGGCTAGGGTTTGGTGGGGAGAGCCGGCGGCAGCAGCATCGCCAAGGGAGGGGCGGCGGCGGCTCGGCTAGGGTTTAGGATCTGTTAGGCTGATACTATGTAGAGAGATTGCACAGCTCCAATAGGGCCGGCTAAGATTACAAGCCTTGGTGTACAAGGAAACTACCAAGAAGGCCTATACATATATGTATATCTTAACACGTAGCAACGCATGGACCCGTTTGTGCTAGTACATAAATAATATATGAACCCCAGTTAAAACTAGGATATGCGTCAGCGTCACCTACGACGTCCTCCTCCGTGATGGTAGTAGCGCTGTGGTAGTAACTTGTTTGTATAATTCCATTGCCTTGTCCATAACCTTGGGCTGTGAGAGACACATACATCTTTCCTTGCTAGTAGGATAGAAAGATGTGAGGTATTCTATCAATGTGGCATCGTACTCCATCTCTGCTGCCGTCTGCCAAACCTTGAATGCAATGTGTGGATCAATTCCAGCAGCAGCAAGCAGCATTATCCCAATGTGATCCGCTTCTAACTCTTTTCTACATATACATGCAAGAAACATATCATGCATATCTTCCAACAACATGAACATAATGGCCAGATAAAAAGACAGAGAACATTATTGTACATGCTCCATCGTTTATTTATGGACAATGTTACTGATGTTTATGAAGAATGTGATTGAGATGAAGCTTAATTAACTAACCTTCTTTGTTGGAAGGACGACATGAGGGGTACTTCATAGAGAAATACGAAGGGAGATACGAGGAGGCTCAAGCTTGACATTCCCTTGTGGATCTTAAGTAGCCAGTCGTATATCCCTGATGTGTGTCTTGCCATAACATGCCCAATCTGTATAAAAAGAAAAGTGAAGTTAGTTGTAACTAATAAGTAAGGTTGCACCTACCCACACAAGCAGCAAGATCTTGTCCATCGATTCAATAAGGAAAACCCGGCTATATGTAATTTGCACCTCATGCGCGAGTGAGACGGCGATCTCGGCATCCTTCTCAAAGTGGTGGAGCAATCCAGTGTAGACGACAATCTTGCCGGCTCCCGGGAGGCACTTTGGGGTGATCTTCTCTTCGTCTACGAGGCACGGATGATCTTTTGGGCGATGCGCTGGACACGGACGGCGTCGGGACTGCTGGGGTCGAGAATCTCGGTGGCGTGCTCCTCCTTGAATTTGGCGAAAAGGGCCTCTTCACACTCCCGCGCCTCTTGATGAGAGAGCATCGCCAAGTGGGTGCGTCCGGTGAACGGCACCGTCTCGCCGTACCTGCGGCGGGCGGCGGCGTACACTCCAGCGGCGGCGAGGGCCAGCGCCACAGCTACCGTCGCCATGCCACGTACGGGGCAGCCGGTAAGTGACGGGTAATCTGGTTTGATTGCCACAGGCGCACACAGTACCCGGTGCTTTCTTGTATTGATTGTTAAGAACGTGGGTACATGCATATATATATAAGCAGGACTAGGTGACCGACTCGGACTAGTAGGACTACAAGCAGTCGGAAACTAACTCCCACTCATATTCGGACTCGAACATGACGCCCAACCGCTGGTCGACCCGTTTCAGAAAAACTCAGTGGCCTCGCTGGCCCAACGGGTATCCGGGGCTGACCCAAAATTTAACAATTAAGTTAGATTTGTTGTTAAAAGTATTTGGTAATTCTCGAATTTTATAACAAAATTTCTAGCATATTTTGTAACAAACTTATTAGCATATTCTTTATTGGATTTGGCTGATCTTGCGATGTACTCCGTCCGTTAAATTTCCGATGAGAGACGACCTATGTCCCAAGTCGTTTAGTTGTCTGTTTCTGGCGAGAGTCAGCAAGTGTAATAGCGTATATATAATCGGAATTTCTTATGTATTCAGGGATGGGAATCCCTAGCGCCCCTACAGAGGTAATCTAATCGCGCCGTTGTAGCCACCGGCCCTCGCCACGGGGATGGCGTGCCCAGCTGCCAAAGGGGGTTATGGCGATTGGCGAGGATGGGTGCGGCGATTGGTGGTGGGCTAGGGCGACTCCGACCGCGACCGATCTCGTCGAAGCGACAAGAACTGGGCGGCGTCCCTGTGCCATTATGGTGGATGCCTCTCTTTTGGGCGGCGTTCGACCATCGGCCAGAGGCTCGAGTCGTACGTGTTGGCCTCCAAGGTGGACGGCCTGATCCGTGGGGTGGCCACGTTATGCATGCGAATCACGGGATGACGGCGAGGCGGAGCCGCGTGATATGGCCCGTCGTGGGGAGGTTGGTTTTCCTATGTGGTGATGGCGCCCTCGCTCGCCGAGCAGCAAGTGCTTGTGCTAGAGGATTTGAAGACCGCTGGCGCAACAGGTCTTTTTAGCCTTTCGGCTGCTAGTGTGGTGGTGTGGAGGAAGATTGGCTCCGGCGAAAGCTGACGACGCGGTGTTTGCCGACGTCGCTCTCCTCTTGGGGGTCATCATGGAGCTCTTCGAACTCACCTTTCAGTTCAAATCTTCGGATCAAGACCTAGACTTTGTAGTGCAAGGTCGGACAACAACGTTGCTCTAGCATCACTTCCCCTCTTAATGGTGCCGTCTTCAGAATTGTAATAACCCACGTGCTCTCTCCAGGATGGACTTTAACGACTTTGTGGACAAACTGGTGTGTTGTGGCATCGAATGTAGTGAAAGACGCAGCGCGGCGTATCGAGGTATCGGCAGTTGACGCGTGATGATAGATGTGCGCAGGGCGGGTGGTGCTGTTTGGCGTCGTGGTGGTGTCGACGGCAGAACTGGCACGGTCAATACTACGGTCACTGGGCCGAAGATGGATTCACGGAAGATGTCTGCAATGACTTCTAGAGCGTGCGCCCTTGTGCACAATGAGGGCTTTTAGATGTGGTGTGTATGTGCGAGGTCAGGTGTTGGTTTGTATCATGGATACCACCCTCATAAGTCTTGTAGGTGTAGTGACGGTTGTCGTCAGGTCGGTAGGCTTCAGATTGATCTTTTATAATGGTCTTGTAAGATTTTGTTGACTAGTCTAATAAAAAAGATTTGTGCATTTTTTTGTGAAGAGGATAGGTTGTCAAAGTCCATATCCAAAAAAAATAATCTAAAACGGTTATTTTGCCTTTCATTTTTGAGGATGATATAGTACGATGCATTTTTTTAGAGTATGATATACCAATGGTTTTTTCTCCACGGCTGAATTTTGAAATCAAGCAGATACTTCTAATGTAATTTTCACAGCAGCAAATCAAACCATCAGTTCGAGCACGAAACGAATCCGATTCAAGTGGTTGAAAAAAATATACTCCTACTTTCGATTAATACACATGCGCATATTCAGATCATGCAGTGTCATGGAAATGGCCACGACATGTCGTGGCTACCAGAGGTAGCGATTGAGTAGATTGGGGCAAGGGCAAGTGAGCCATCTGCGGATCAGGATTGACGAGACTCAGGGATTTACCCTATGTCCAACCCCCCCGGTAGGGTAAAGAGCCTACTTCCTGCTAGATGTATCTCTATGGGATTACAAGAGAGGTCGAGCTCGACAATGAGGACAGTGAGTCGCCTCTATAGGGTGTATCAAAGTGTATCCTTGTATCCTTGTAGAGGGTACCGTAGGGAGACTTATATAGTGCTACCTCGTTAGGGTTTATATGGATATAACTGAATCGGTTAAGGCTTCAGTGATCTTTAACCTAATCCGACTGGGCCTAGATATGCTTCTAAGCCTTTTGCATCCATTTGGCATGCTCTTGGGTACCAATGCTTCTAGTCGCCGTTCCAGCGAGCCCACTCGTCGTGGGCCTGGTCCATCGAATCCTCCTCCCGGGCATACCCCGATTGGCATATCCCTATTAGTAGTCCCCGAGTGCATCAGGGGTTCGGCGAAGGCTTCAACATGGCAGTCGGAGTAGGCGAGTCCGAGTGGACGCCCAGTCGAATCGGTGACGAACTCCTCCAATGAAGGGAGAAGCCACGGGCTCGACGCATTCCAATCGCATTAGGCGAGTCGCGCAAGCCTCTGGTCGCTGCTTCAGGCGAGTGGGAACGAAGCCAGTGGAGTGGAGCGAGTGATCAGTTTGATCGAAGTTGGACCGTTAGCCTGGTCAAACTAGCTGATATGTAATCTATAATGGTAACTTTGGTAGAATTCCCTCGAAGTAACGGCTAATCCGGGGTTCCTTGTTAGCGCCGCTATTTAAGGGGAATGCGGGAGCAGCATACAGATCTCACTCCGCATTTCTACATTCCTTCTCCTTCTTTCCAAGCCTCCTCTGATCCAGATCTCTAGGCCAACCGAGATCGCTTTCAATGGCGCCTCCCAAGGATCTCGGGGGAAATCCATGTGCACAACATTGCAGCTGTAGTCGTTCGAGGAAGCCAGAGTGCTCGTGAAGGGGAACTAATGAATCCCTGTGGAGAGCGTCCTACCTGGGGTGCTCCACCACTAGATCCATCCTTCCAGGTTGTTGTCCTCCAGTGGGGGGCCATTACCGTCGTAGGCTTCAAGGCAGGCCATAGGTTGCTATCACAATTCTGGCATTCCGAGTCGCACTTGCGAATGTCTCGTGTTTTGCATCGAAGTTCTTCCATGCCTTACCATCAGATGGATGTCCCATCATTTCCTGTCCGTGCTCGTCATGGCATCTCTTCCCCCTCTTGTGCCACTTCATCTGTGTGGCAGTCTCCTCGGTCATGTAAAACCGCTGGATTCTTTTTATGAATGGGAGATAATGAAGAATCTGCACGGCGATATTTTTCTATGTCATGTGACCATCACGTCCCTTTCTATCATGATACTTATAGGCCCCACACTTGCTGCAGGTACTTGTCATCCTCAAACTGTTTCAAAAATAAAAGGCACCCTGCTGGACAACAATCTATCTTTACATAATCCATGGTGAGCGCTTTCATGATTTTCTAGCATTCGTACATGGTTTTAGGTAGACAATGCCCTTGGGGCAACATGTTACCATATGTAAACAAATTACGTTAAAAGCTTGCTCGGGTGGTGGCGTACTGGAACTTGTCGGATAGTATTTGCGAGATGGCATCGAGCTGAGACACTTTCACACCCAGGTATAGAGGCCTTTTAGCCGAGCCCATCATATCAAAGAAGGCTTTGCGGTTGCCTCCGGTTCTTCCGGTTCTGGCGGTTCCTCCCGTGGAGGTGGCGAATCTGGAATGTCGGCATCACGGAGATCCTCTAGCATGTTTCTAATCCCATCGTCCTCAATGCCATCGATCCGATGTCACATCACCTCAGCTCTATCATGTTCATACTGAGAAAAGTCGACCGAAGGCTCGTAGTCAAGCATATACCCGAACTACCAAAGGTGTTTATTCATATCATCTTTTGCCTGATGACGAAGCCTCATGCAATGAGCGCAAGGACACATTAGACGAACTACCTTTGAACCACACGACTAACTCCTTCACCAGAAAATTGTTCATACATACCCACTCATTTGTTCTTTCAAGTGCACTAATATGGCCACTATACATCCAACCATTACCATCCATCCTCTTCTTCATCGGTAGCCATAGTACAAATATAACATTTCACATTAATTAATGGCATCGAACTAAATACACAAATTTTACGTTGTTATTCCATGTATACACCAAACATGTCTAATAGGAAAAGGTATTTCCTAATCCCACCAGAGGATGTGTGGATTCGATACATTCTCCACGGTCTACCCCGAACCGAGACAAAATTTCGCAGCACTTCCCCGCTGTTCTCCCGATACACGTCTTGGCAAAAATACCGAGAGAATTATGCATCCGGAGAACAACAAGGAGGTGCCGCCGAAATCCTGTCTCGGTTCGGGGTAGACTGTGGAGAGCGTACCCAATCTACACATTCTCCGGCTATAGAAAAATCGCGTGGACAATCCAAAAGAGTTACGGTTTTAAATATGCAACCGAATGCATATTTATTCGCGTAACCCTTTCAACCGGGAGACACCTAGGTTTCACGACTAACTTGGTTATCTAGACACAAAAATAAAAACCTAGGTACATTGCAAGATGGGCGCAAGATTTATACCCTCGAAGCGTGAGCGAATAGTCGGGGAAGGTCGAGTAGTAGAACGACGACCTCTCCGACGGCGACCTCTAGGACGGCATCAAGATCTCGTTTGAGAGGTGGTCACGACCTCTGAGATGACGACCTCTCTGACGGGGGCCTAGTGTCCACTTCAAACACAAATAAACTAAAATTAACCTATTTATCTGACATAATTTATCTAAACTACCTAAAACTACTCTATACTACCTTAACTACCTAGAATAGAGAACAAAGGAGAGGATTTACTTGCAGGGAGCGCTTCAGTGAGGTGGTTCCGCAGGGAGCTCCGGCGACGTTGTGCTGAAGGGAGGTGGCGGTGCAAGGGGCCCCTCTTCCTCACCCAAAGCTCATTGCTGCAGGGAAGGAGAGCCAGGAGGAGCTCGAGCCGGACCTGCAGGGAGGGGCAGCGCGACGGGGGCAGCCGGACTAGGGACCAGGGAGACGACGGGAGCTTGGCCGCAGCCAGGACATGGACGCGAGGGAGCCGGACAGGTCGGCAACGGGGGCAACCAGATGGGTCGGGGATGGGGGAGCCGGCCGCGGTTGGGTCAGGGATGGGTGCAGGGGGAGCGTTGGGCACGGCCGGGTTAGGGACGGGGGAGCTGCAACGGAGCGGCGGCGTGGCACGGGGTGAGGGGTGGTCGACAGCGGCGGCGACGCGGGGTTGGCGGTGGCGACGACTGATTCGGGCGTACGCGCGCGGGGATGAGGCTCGGGATCGACAGAAACGAGTGGAGGAGAGGGGCTCGGGCTGGGCCCTATGCTTTTTTCAGTTTCAATATTTTTTTATTTGTTCCTACTTAATATATTTAATTTTATATTTGCTCCTATTTAATATATTTTATTTAATTTTGTTCCTCCTCCTTTTCATTTATTTCGTATAATATATAGACCGGCTCTACGACTTTCCTTTTCCCGCGAAACCCTAGTCTGGGGGACCCGTAGATCTACCCCGTTGACCGACCCCAGACTCGTAGATGAAACACCACTTTAGCCCCCGGTATACCCGCAGCGGGACAGTTATAGCTATAGGTTCAGGATTTTGCTAAGTGCTACCTCACGCATCTGGAGAAGCTCACACCGGGGAGCTAGACATTGCATCTATATAGACCTTACAACACACTTGGACACATATCCTAGGTCCACATGCAAGTTCTTGTGGGAATCCGACACTCCGTTGGTCCTTTTCCACCGAAACCCTAGGAAGTGGGACCCAAATGTCTACCCCTATAGCTTTCTCCATTCGAGGGTGAACCAATGCATTTTTTTCTTTGTTTAGGCTTGTTTAGTCCAATCCTACATGGAATACCAAGCTTGGGACCATGAACAACCACTTTAGCCCCCGGTATACCCGCAGTGGGATAGTTACACCTATAGGTCCATGATTTTGCTAAGTGCTACCTCACGCATCTAGAGAAGCTCACACAGGGGAGCTATACATTGCATCTATATGGACCTTACAACACACTTGGACACATATCCTAGGTCCACATGCAAGGTCTTGTTGGAATCTAGTGCTCCGTCGGTCCTTTTCCACCGAAACCCTAGGAAGTGGGACCCGAATGTCTACCCCTATAGCTTTCTCCGTACGAGGGTGGACCAATAAAGCACAAAAAGGTAGAATTCTAGGGCGATTTTTAGGGGTTTTGGGGTTTAGGGTTTACCGTTTAGGGTGTAGGGTTTAGGGTTTAGGTTCTAGGGTCTAGGGTCTAGAGTCTAGGGTATAGAGTTTAGGGTTTAGGGTTTTTGGTCATAAATCTCAAACATGTATCAGGTCTTAGGATCATTGCAAATCACCCAAGAAGCCCAAAACTATGGGCAATAGCTCATGAAAATGGCCATAAAGCGCGAAAACGACGAATTTTAGGTCATAACTCTCAAACATGTAGCTAGTCTTACGGTTGTTTTAAATCTCCCTAGAACCCAAAACTATGGGCAAGCTCATGAACATAGCCATACAGCGCGAAAACGATGAGTTTTTTCATAAATCTCAAACATGTATTTGGTCTTACGGTCGTTGTAAATCATCTAAGAAGCCCAAAACTATGGGCAATAGCTCATGAAAACAGCCATAAAGCGCGAAAACGATGATTTTTTGGTCATAACTGTCAAACATATATCTAGTCTTACGGTCGTTTTAAATCACTCTAGAACCCAAAACCATGGGCAATAGCTTATGAACATGGCCATAAAACGCGAAAACGACGAGTTTTTGGTCATAACTCTCAAACATGTATCCGGTCTTACGGTGGTTGTAAATCGCCCTTGAACCCCAAAATTGTCGGCAATAGCTCATGAAAACAGCCATAAAGAGCGAAAAAGACGAGTTTTTGGTCATAACTCTCAAGCATTATAACGAGTCTGACGCTTATTGTAAATCGCCCTGGAACCCCAAAAGTATGGTCAATAGCTCATGAAAATGGCCATAAAGCGCAAAAAGGCGAGTTTTTGGTCATAACTCTCAAACATGTAGCTAGTCTTACGGTTGTTTTAAATCTCCCTAGAACCCAAAACTATGGGCAAGCTCATGAACATGGGCATACAACGCGAAAACAACGAGTTTTTGGTCATAGCCCTCAAACATGTATCAGGTCTTACGATCGTTGTAAATCGCCCTCGAACCCCAAAATTGTGGGGCTCATGAAAATGGCCATAAAGCCCAAAAACAACGAGTTTTTTGTCATAAATCTCAAACATGTATTTGGTCTTACGGCCGTTGTAAATCACCCAAGAAGCCCAAAACTATGGGCAATAGCTCATAAAACGGCCATAAAGCACGAAAACGATGATTTTTTGGTCATAACTGTCAAACATCTATCTAGTCTTATGGTCGTTTTAAATCACTCTAGAACCCAAAACTATGTGCAATAGCTCATGAACATGGCCATAAAGCACGAAAACGACGAGATTTTGGTCATAACTCGCAAACATGTATCAGGTCTTACGGTCGTTGTAAATCGCCCTCGAACCCGAAAATAGTAGGCAATAGCTCATGAAAACGGCCATAAGAGTGAAAACTACGAGTTTTTGGTCATAACTCTCAAGCATTATATCGAGTCTTACGCTCATTATAAATCGCCCAAGAATCCCAAAACTATGGTCAATACCTCATGAAAATGGCCATAAAGCGCAAAAAAGGGCGAGTTTTTGGTCATCAATCTCAAACATGTATTGGGTCTTACGGTCATAATAAATCGCCCAAGAAGCCCAAAACTATGGGCAATAGCTCATGAAAACGGCCATAAAGCGCGAAACTGATGAGTTTTGGTCATAACTCTCAAACATGTAGTAGGTCTGACGATCATTGTAAATTTCCCTCGAACCCTAAAAATCTAGGCATGAAAACGTCCGTAAAGCATGTATTTGGTCATAACTCGCAAACATGTATCGGGTCTTACGGTCATTGTAAATCGCCCTAGAACCCCAAAACTATGGTTAATAGCTCATGAAAATGGCCATAAAGAGAGAAAACGACGAGTTTTTGGTCATAACTCACAAGCATTATATCGAGTCTTACGCTCATTGTAAATTACCCTAGAACCCCAAAACTATGGTCATTAGCTCATGAAAATGGCCATAAAGCGCAAAAACGTCGAGTTTTTGGTCATAAATCTCAAACACGTATTGGGTCTTACGATCGTTCTAAATCGCCCAAGAAGCCCAAAACTATGGGCAATAGCTCATGAAAACGGCCATAAAGCGCGAAAACGATGATTTTTTGGTCATAACTGTCAAACATGTATCTAGTCTTATGGTCGTTTTAAATCACTCTAGAAACCAAAACTATGGGCAATAGCTCATGAACATGGCCATAAAGCACGAAAATGACGAGATTTTGGTCATAACTCGCAAACATGTATCAGGTCTTACGGTCGTTGTAAATCGCCCTCGAACCCCAAAATAGTGGGCAATAGCTCATGAAAACGGCATAAGAGTGAAAATAATGAGTTTTTGGTCATAACTCTCAAGCATTATATCGAGTCTTACGCTCATTATAAATCGCCCTAGAACCCCAAAACTATGGTCAATAGCTCATGAAAATGGCCATAAAGCGCAAAAAACGGCGAGTTTTTGGTCATCAATCTCAAACATGTATTGGGTCTTACGGTCATTATAAATCGCCCAAGAAGCCCAAAACTATGGGCAATAGCTCATGAAAACGGCTATAAAGCGCGAAACTGATGAGTTTTGGTCATAACTCTCAAACATGTAGTAGGTCTGACGATCATTGTAAATATCCCTCGAACCCACAAATCTAGGCAATAGCTCATGAAAACGTCCGTAAAGAACGAAAACGACGAGTGTTTGGTCATAACTCTCAAACATGTATCGGGTTTTATGCTCTATATAAATCACCCAAGAACGCCCAAACTATAGTCAATAGCTCATGAAAATGGCCATAAAGTGCAAAAACGGCGAGTTTTTGGTCATAAATCTCAAACATGTATTTGGTCTTATGGTTGTTGTAAATCGCCCAAGAAGCCTAAAACTATGGGCAATAGCTAATGAAAATGACCATAAAGCACGAAAACGACGAATTTTTGGTCATAACTCTCAAACATGTATCTAGTTTTACGGTCGTTGTAAATAGCCCAAGATGCCCAAAACTATGGGTAATAGTTCATGAAAATGGCCATAAAGCGCGAAACCGACGAATTTTAGGTCATAACTCTCAAACATGTAGCTAGTCTTACGGTTGTTTTAAATCTCCCTAGAACCCCAAAACTATGGTTAATAGCTCACGAACATGGCCATACAGCACGAAAATGACGAGTTGTTGGTCATAACTCTCAAATATGTATCAGGTCTTATGGTCGTTGTAAATCGCCCTCGAACCCCAAAACTGTGGGGAATAGCTCATGAAAATGGCCATAAAGCGCAAAAACGACAAGTTTTTCGTCATAAATCTCAAACATGTATTTGGTCTTACGGTCATTGTAAATCGCCCAAGAAGCCCAAAACTATGGGCAATAGCTCATGAAAACGGCCATAAAGCACGAAAACTATGATTTTTTGGTCATAACTCGCAAACATGTATCTAGTCTTACGGTCATTGTAAATCGCCCTAGAACCCCAAAACTATGGTTAATAGCTCATGAAAATGGCCATAAAGAGAGAAAACGACGAGTTTTTGGTCATAACTCACAAGCATTATATCGAGTCTTACGCTCATTGTAAATTACCCTAGAACCTCAAAACTATGGTCATTAGCTCATGAAAATGGCCATAAAGCGCAAAAACGTCGAGTTTTTGGTCATAAATCTCAAACACGTATTGGGTCTTACGATCGTTCTAAATCGCCCAAGAAGCCCAAAACTATGGGCAATAGCTCATGAAAACGGCCATAAAGCGCGAAAACGATGATTTTTTGGTCATAACTGTCAAACATGTATCTAGTCTTATGGTCGTTTTAAATCACTCTAGAACCCAAAACTATGGGCAATAGCTCATGAACATAGCCATAAAGCACGAAAATGACGAGATTTTGGTCATAACTCGCAAACATGTATCAGGTATTACGGTCGTTGTAAATCGCCCTCGAACCCCAAAATAGTGGGCAATAGCTCATGAAAACTGCCATAAGAGTGAAAATAATGAGTTTTTGGTCATAACTCTCAAGCATTATATCGAGTCTTACGCTCATTATAAATCGCCCTAGAACCCCAAAACTATGGTCAATAGCTCATGAAAATGGCCGTAAAGCGCAAAAAACGGCGAGTTTTTGGTCATCAATCTCAAACATGTATTGGGTCTTACGGTCATTATAAATCACCCAAGAAGCCCAAAACTATGGGCAATAGCTCATGAAAACGGCTATAAAGCGCGAAACTGATGAGTTTTGGTCATAACTCTCAAACATGTAGTAGGTCTGACGATCATTGTAAACATTCCCTCGAACCCTAAAAATCTAGGCAATAGCTCATGAAAATGTCCGTAAAGCACGAAAACGACGAGTGTTTGGTCATAACTCTTAAACATGTATCGGGTTTTATGCTCTATATAAATCACCCAAGAACGCCCAAACTATAGTCAATAGCTCATGAAAATGGCCATAAAGTGCAAAAACGGCGAGTTTTTGCTCAGAAATCTCAAACATGTATTTGGTCTTATGGTTGTTGTAAATCGCCCAAGAAGCCTAAAACTATGGGCAATAGCTAATGAAAATGACCATAAAGCATGAAAACGACGAATTTTTGGTCATAACTCTCAAACATGTATCTAGTTTTACGGTCGTTGTAAATAGCCCAAGAAGCCCAAAACTATGGGTAATAGCTCATGAAAATGGCCATAAAGTGCGAAACCGACGAATTTTAGGTCATAACTCTTAAACATGTAGCTAGTCTTACGGTTGTTTCAAATCTCCCTAGAACCCCAAAACTATGGTTAATAGCTCATGAACATGGCCATACAGTGCGAAAACGACGAGTTTTTGGTCATAACTCTCAAACATGTATCATGTCTTATGGTCGTTGTAAATCGCCCTCGAACCCCAAAACTGTGGGGCATAGCTCATGAAAATGGCCATAAAGCGCAAAAACGACAAGTTTTTTGTCATAAATCTCAAACATGTATTTGGTCTTACGGTCGTTGTAAATCGCCCAAGAAGCCCAAAACTATGGGCAATAGCTCATGAAAACAGCCATAAAGCACGAAAACGATGATTTTTTTGGTCATAACTCGCAAACATGTATCTAGTCTTACGGTCATTGTAAATCGCCCTAGAACCCCGAAACTATGGTTAATAGCTCATGAAAATGGCCATAAAGAGCGAAAACGACGAGTTTTTGGTCATAACTCACAAGCATTATATCGAGTCTTACGCTCATTGTAAATTGCGCTAGAACCCCAAAACTATGGTCAATAGCTTATGAAAACGGCCATAAAGCGCGAAAACGATGAGTTTTTGGTCATAAATCCCAAACATGTAGTAGGTCTAACGATCATTGTAAATTGCCCTCGAACCCTAAAACACTAGGCAATAGCTAATGAAAACGTCCATAAAGCACGCAAACGACAAATTTTTGGTCATAACTCTCAAACATGTATCTAGTTTGACGGTCGTTGTAAGTAGCGCAAGAAGCCCAAAACTATGGGTAATAGCTCATGAAAATGGCCATAAAGCGCGAAACCGACGAATTTTAGGTCATAACTATCAAACATGTAGCTAGTCTTACGGTTGTTTTAAATCTCCCTAGAACCCCAAAACTATGGTTAATAGCTCATGAACATGGCCATACAGCACGAAAACTACGAGTTTTTGGTCATAACTCTCAAACATGTATCAGGTCTTATGGTCGTTGTAAACCGCCCTCAAACCCCAAAACTGTGGGGAATAGGTCATGAAAATGGCCATAAAGCGCAAAAACGACAAGTTTTTTGTCATAAATCTGAAACATGTATTTGGTCTGACGGTCATTGTAAATCGCCCAAGAAGCCCAAAACTATGGGCAATAGCTCATTAAAACGGCCATAAAGCACGAAAACGATGATTTTTTGGTCATAACTCGCAAACATGTATCTAGTCTTACGGTCATTGTAAATCGCCCTAGAACCCCAAAACTATGGTTAATAGCTCACGAAAATGGCCATAAAGAGAGAAAACGACAAGTTTTTGGTCATAACTCACAAGCATTATATCGAGTCTTACGCTCATTGTAAATTACCCTAGAACCCCAAAACTATGGTCATTAGCTCATGAAAATGGCCATAAAGCGCAAAAACATCGAGTTTTTGGTCATAAATCTCAAACTCGTATTGGGTCTTACGATCATTCTAAATCGCCCAAGAATCCCAAAACTATGGGCAACAGCTCATGAAAACGGCCATAAAGCGCGAAAACGATGATTTTTTGGTCATAACTGTCAAACATGTATCTAGTCTTATGGTCGTTTTAAATCACTCTAGAACCCAAAACTATGGGCAATAGCTCATGAACATGGCCATAAAGCACGAAAATGACGAGATTTTGGTCATAACTCGCAAACATGTATCAGGTCTTACGGTCGTTGTAAATCGCCCTCGAACCCCAAAATAGTGGGCAATAGCTCATGAAAACGGCCATAAGAGTGAAAACAATGAGTTTTTGGTCATAACTCTCAAGCATTATATCGAGTCTTACGCTCATTATAAATCGCCCTACAACCCCAAAACTATGCTCAATAGCTCATGAAAATGGCCATAAAGCGCAAAAAACGGCGAGTTTTTGGTCATCAATCTCAAACATGTATTGGGTCTTACGGTCATTATAAATCGCCCAAGAAGCCCAAAACTATGGGCAATAGCTCATGAAAACGGCCATAAAGCGCGAAACTGATGAGTTTTGGTCATAACTCTCAATCATGTAGTAGGTCTGACGATCATTGTAAATATCCCTTGAACCCTAAAAATCTAGGCAATAGCTCATGAAAACGTCCGTAAAGCACGAAAATGACGAGTGTTTGGTCATAACTCTCAAACATGTATCGGGTTTTATGCTCTATATAAATCACCCAAGAACGCCCAAACTATAGTCAATAGCTCATGAAAATGGCCATAAAGTGGAAAAAACGGCGAGTTTTTGGTCATAAATCTCAAACATGTATTTGGTCTTATGGTTGTTGTAAATCGCCCAAGAAGCCTAAAACTATGGGCAATAGCTAATGAAAATGACCATAAAGCATGAAAACGACGAATTTTTGGTCATAACTCTCAAACATGTATCTAGTTTTACGGTCGTTGTAAATAGCCCAAGAAGCCCAAAACTATGGGTAATAGCTCATGAAAATGGCCATAAAGTGCGAAACCGACGAATTTTAGGTCATAACTCTTAAACATGTAGCTAGTCTTACGGTTGTTTTAAATCTCCCTAGAACCCCAAAACTATGGTTAATAGCTCATGGACATGGCCATACAGCGCGAAAACGACGAGTTTTTGGTCATAACTCTCAAACATGTATCATGTCTTATGGTCGTTGTAAATCGCCCTCGAACCCCAAAACTGTGGGGAATAGCTCATGAAAATGGCTATAAAGCGCAAAAACGACAAGTTTTTTGTCATAAATCTCAAACATGTATTTGGTCTTACGGTCGTTGTAAATCGCCCAAGAAGCCCAAAACTATGGGCAATAGCTCATGAAAACAGCCATAAAGCACGAAAACGATGATTTTTTTGGTCATAACTCGCAAACATGTATCTAGTCTTACGGTCATTGTAAATCGCCCTAGAACCCCAAAACTATGGTTAATAGCTCATGAAAATGGCCATAAAGAGCGAAAACGACGAGTTTTTAGTCATAAATCTCAAACATGTATTGGGTCTTACGGTCGTTGTAAATCACCTAAGAAGCCCAAAACTATGGGCAATAGCTCATGAAAACAGCCATAAAGCGCGAAAACGATGATTTTTTGGTCATAAATCGCAAACATGTATCTAGTCTTACGGTCATTGTAAATCGCCCTAGAACCCCAAAACTATGGTTAATAGCTCACGAAAATGGCCATAAAGAGAGAAAACGACGAGTTTTTGGTCATAACTCACAAGCATTATATCGAGTCTTACGCTCATTGTAAATTACCCTAGAACCCCAAAACTATGGTCATTAGCTCATGAAAATGGCCATAAAGCGCAAAAACATCGAGTTTTTGGTCATAAATCTCAAACTCGTATTGGGTCTTACGATCATTCTAAATCGCCCAAGAATCCCAAAACTATGGGCAATAGCTCATGAAAACGGCCATAAAGCGCGAAAACGATGATTTTTTGGTCATAACTATCAAACATGCATCTAGTCTTATGGTCGTTTTAAATCACTCTAGAACCCAAAACTATGGGCAATAGCTCATGAACATGGCCATAAAGCACGAAAATGACGAGATTTTGGTCATAACTCGCAAACATGTATCAGGTCTTACGGTCGTTGTAAATCGCCCTCGAACCCCAAAATAGTGGGCAATAGCTCATGAAAACGGCCATAAGAGTGAAAACAATGAGTTTTTGGTCATAACTCTCAAGCATTATATCGAGTCTTACGCTCATTATAAATCGCCCTAGAACCCCAAAACTATGGTCAATAGCTCATGAAAATGGCCATAAAGCGCAAAAAACGGCGAGTTTTTGGTCATCAATCTCAAACATGTATTGGGTCTTACGGTCATTATAAATCGCCCAAGAAGCCCAAAACTATGGGCAATAGCTCATGAAAACGGCCATAAAGCGCGAAACTGATGAGTTTTGGTCATAACTCTCAATCATGTAGTAGGTCTGACGATCATTGTAAATATCCCTCGAACCCTAAAAATCTAGGCAATAGCTCATGAAAACGTCCGTAAAGCACGAAAATGACGAGTGTTTGGTCATAACTCTCAAACATGTATCGGGTTTTATGCTCTATATAAATCACCCAAGAACGCCCAAACTATAGTCAATAGCTCATGAAAATGGCCATAAAGTGGAAAAACGGCGAGTTTTTGGTCATAAATCTCAAACATGTATTTGGTCTTATGGTTGTTGTAAATCGCCCAAGAAGCCTAAAACTATGGGCAATAGCTAATGAAAATGACCATAAAGCATGAAAACGACGAATTTTTGGTCATAACTCTCAAACATGTATCTAGTTTTACGGTCGTTGTAAATAGCCCAAGAAGCCCAAAACTATGGGTAATAGCTCATGAAAATGGCCATAAAGTGCGAAACCGACGAATTTTAGGTCATAACTCTTAAACATGTAGCTAGTCTTACGGTTGTTTTAAATCTCCCTAGAACCCCAAAACTATGGTTAATAGCTCATGGACATGGCCATACAGCGCGAAAACGACGAGTTTTTGGTCATAACTCTCAAACATGTATCATGTCTTATGGTCGTTGTAAATCGCCCTCGAACCCCAAAACTGTGGGGAATAGCTCATGAAAATGGCCATAAAGCGCAAAAACGACAAGTTTTTTGTCATAAATCTCAAACATGTATTTGGTCTTACGGTCGTTGTAAATCGCCCAAGAAGCCCAAAACTATGGGCAATAGCTCATGAAAACAGCCATAAAGCACGAAAACGATGATTTTTTTGGTCATAACTCGCAAACATGTATCTAGTCTTACGGTCATTGTAAATCGCCCTAGAACCCCAAAACTATGGTTAATAGCTCATGAAAATGGCCATAAAGAGCGAAAACGACGAGTTTTTGGTCATAAATCTCAAACATGTATTGGGTCTTACGGTCGTTGTAAATCACCTAAGAAGCCCAAAACTATGGGCAATAGCTCATGAAAACAGCCATAAAGCGCGAAAACGATGATTTTTTGGTCATAACTGTCAAACATATATCTAGTCTTACGGTCATTGTAAATCGCTCTAGAACCCAAAACCATGGGCAATAGCTCATGAACATGGCCATAAAACGCGAAAACGACGAGTTTTTGGTCATAACTCTCAAACATGTATCCGGTCTTACGGTGGTTGTAAATCGCCCTTGAACCCCAAAATTGTCGGCAATAGCTCATGAAAACAGCCATAAAGAGCAAAAAAGACGAGTTTTTGGTCATAACTCTCATGCATTATAACGAGTCTTACGCTTATTGTAAATCGCCCTGGAACCCCAAAAGTATGGTCAATAGCTCATGAAAATGGCCATAAAGCGCAAAAAGGCGAGTTTTTGGTCATAACTCTCAAACATGTAGCTAGTCTTACGGTTGTTTTAAATCTCCCTAGAACCCAAAACTATGGGCAAGCTCATGAACATGGCCATACAACGCGAAAACAACGAGTTTTTGGTCATAACCCTCAAACATGTATCAGGTCTTACGATCGTTGTAAATCGCCCTCGAACCCCAAAATTGTGGGGAATAGCTCATGAAAATGGCCATAAAGACCAAAAACAACGAGTTTTTTGTCATAAATCTGAAACATGTATTTGGTCTTACGGCCGTTGAAAATCACCCAAGAAGCCCAAAACTATGGGCAATAGCTCATAAAACGGCCATAAAGCGCGAAAACGATGATTTTTTGGTCATAGCTGTCAAACATGTATCTAGTCTTACGGTCGTTTTAAATCACTCTAGAACCCAAAACTATGGGCAATAGCTCAGGAACATGGCCATAAAGCACGAAAACGACGAGATTTTGGTCATAACTCACAAACATGTATCAGGACTTACGGTCGTTGTAAATCGCCCTCGAACCCGAAAATAGTGGGCAATAGCTCATGAAAACGGCCATAAGAGTGAAAACAAGTTTTTGGTCATAACTCTCAAGCATTATATCGAGTCTTACGCTCATTATAAATCGCCCTAGAATCCCAAAACTATGGTCAATACCTCATGAAAATGGCCATAAAGCGCAAAAAACGGCGAGTTTTTGGTCATCAATCTCAAACATGTATTGGGTCTTACGGTCATTATAAATCACCCAAGAAGCCCAAATCTATGGGCAATAGCTCATGAAAACGGCCATAAAGCGCGAAACTGATGAGGTTTGGTCATAACTCTCAAACATGTATTAGGTCTGACGATCATTGTAAATTTCCCTCGAACCCTAAAAATCTAGGCAATAGCTGATGAAAACGTCCGTAAGCACGAAAACGACGAGTGTTTGACTCTCAAACATGTATCGGGTTTTATGCTCTATATAAATCACCCCAAGAACGCCCAAACTATAGTCCATAGCTCATGAAAATGGCCATAAAGTGCAAAAACGGCGAGTTTTTGGTCATAAATCTCAAACATGTATTTGGTCTATGTTGTAAATCGCCCAAGAAGCCTAACACTATGGGCAATAGCTAATGAAAATGACCATAAAGCACGAAAACGACGAATTTTTGGTCATAACTCTCAAACATGTATCTAGTTTTACGGTCGTTGTAAATAGCCCAAGAAGCCCAAAACTATGGGTAATAGCTCATGAAAATGGCCATAAAGCGCGAAACCGACGAATTTTGGGACATAAATCTTAAACATGTAGCTAGTCTTATGGTTGTTTTAAATCTCCCTAGAACCCCAAAACTATGGTTAATAGCTCATGAACATGGCCATACAGCACGAAAACGACGAGTTTTGGGTCATAACTCTCAAACATGTATCATGTCTTATGGTCGTTGTAAATCGCCCTCGAACCCCAAAACTGTGGGTCATTAGCTCATGAAAATGGCCATAAAGCGCAAAAAACGTCGAGTTTTTGGTCATAAATCTCAAACATGTATTGGGTCTTACGGTCTTTCTAAATCGCCCAAGAAGCCCAAAACTATGGGCAATAGCTTATGAAAACGGCCATAAAGCGCGAAAACGATGAGTTTTGGTCATAACTTTCAAAACATATAGTGGGTCTAACGATCATTGTAAATTGCCCTCGAACCCTAAAACTCTAGGCAATAGCTAATGAAAACGTCCATAAAGCACGCAAACGACAAATTTTTGGTCATAACTATCAAACATGTATCTAGTTTTACGGTCGTTGTAAATAGCCCAAGAAGCCCAAAACTATGGGTAATAGTTCATGAAAATGGCCAAAAAGCGCGAAACCGACGAATTTTAGGTCATAACTCTCAAACATGTAGCTAGTCTTACGGTTGTTTTAAATCTCCCTAGAACCCCAAAACTATGGTTAATAGCTCATGAACATGGCCATACAGCACGAAAACGACGAGTTTTTGGTCATAACTCTCAAATATGTATCAGGTCTTATGGTCGTTGTAAATCGCCCTCGAACCCCCAAAACTGTGGGGAATAGCTCATGAAAATGGCCATAAAGCGCAAAAACGACAAGTTTTTTGTCATAAATCTCAAACATGTATTTGGTCTTACGGTCATTGTAAATCGCCCAAGAAGCCCAAAACTATGGGCAATAGCTCATGAAAACAGCCCTAAAGCACGAAAACGATGATTTTTTGGTCATAACTCGCAAACATGTATCCAGTCTTACGGTCATTGTAAATCGCCCTAGAAACCCCAAAACTATGGTTAATAGCTCATGAAAATGGCCATAAAGAGAGGAAAAACGACGAGTTTTTGGTCATAACTCACAAGCAATATATCGAGTCTTACGCCCATGTAAATTACCCTAGAACCCCAAAACTATGGTCATTGCTCATGAAAATGGCCATAAAGCGCAAAAAAGTCGAGTTTTTGGTCATAAATCTCAAACA
>OU342745.1:474302327-474365305 GCA_910589775.1 Avena eriantha
AAACTATGGGCAATAGCTAATGAAAACGGCCATAAAGCACGAAAACGACGAAATTTTGGTCATAACTCTCAAACATGTATCTAGTTTTACGGTCGTTCTAAATAGCCCAAGAAGCCAAAACTATGGGTAATAGCTCATGAAAATGGCCATAAAGCGCGAAACCGACGAATTTTAGGTCATAACTCCAAAACATGTAGCTAGTCTTACGGTTGTTTTAAATCTCCCTAGAACCCCAAAACTATGGTTAATAGTCATGAACATGGCCATACAGCGTGAAAACGACGAGTTTTTGGTCATAACTCTCAAACAGTATCAGGTCTTATGGTCAGTTGTAAATCGCCCTCGAACCCCAAAACTAGTGGGGAATAGCTCATGAAAATGGCCATAAAGCGCAACAACGACAAGTTTTTGTCATAAATCTCAAACATGTATTTGGTCTTACGGTCATTGTAAATTGCCCAAGAAGCCCAAAACTAGGGCAATAGCTCATGAAAACAGCCATAAAGCACGAAAACGACTGATTTTTTGGTCATAACTCTCAAACATGTATCTAGTCTTACGGTCATTGTAAATCGCCCTAGAACCGCAAAACTATGGTTAATAGCTCATGAAAATGGCCATAAAGAGCGAAAACGACGAGTTTTTGGTCATAACTCACAAGCCTTATATCGAGTCTTACGCTCATTGTAAATTGCCCTAGAACCCCCAAAACTATGGTCATTAGCTCATGAAAATAGGCCATAAAGCGCAAAAACGTCGAGTTTTTGGTACATAATCTCAAACATGTATTGGGTCTTACGATCGTTCTAAATCGCCCAAGAAGCCCAAACTCTAGGGCAATTGCTTCACTGAAAAATGGCCATAAAGCGTGAAAACGATGAGTTTTGGTCATAACTCTCAAACATGTAGTAGGTCTTACGATCATTGTAAATTAACCTTGAACCCTAAAACTCTAGGCAATAGCTCATGAAAACGTCCATAAAGCACGAAAACAACGAGTGTTTGGTCATAACTCTCAAACATGTATCGGGTCGTTATGCTCTATATACATTGCCTAGAACGCCCAAACTATGGTAAATAGCTCATGAAATGGCCATAAAGTGCAAAAATGGCATGTTTTTTCCTCATAAATATGAAACATGTATTAGTTTACGGTCGATGTAAATCGCCCAAGAATCCAAAACTATGGGCAATAGCTCATGAAAACAAACATAAAGCGCGAAAAAATGAGTTTTTGGTCATAACTATATAACATGCATCGGGTCTTATGGTCATTGTAAAGTGCCCAAGAAGCCCAAAACTATGGGGTAATAGCTCATGAAAACGGCCATAAAGCGCGAAACAACAAATTTTAGGTCATAACTCTCAAACATGTATCCAGTCTTACGGGCGTTTAAATCTCCCTAGAACCCAAAACTATGGGCAATAGCTCATGAAACATGGCCATAAAGCGTGAAAACAAAGAGTTTTTGGTCATAAACTATATAACATGCATCGGGTCTTACGGTCATTGTAAAGCTCCCAAGAAGCCCAAAACTATGGGTAATAGCTGATGAAAATAGCCATAAGCGCGAAAACGACGAATGTTAGGTCATAACTCTCAAACATTGTATCGGGTCTTATGCTCGTTGTAAATCGGCCTAGAAGCCCAAAATATGGTCATAGTTCATGAAAACGGCCATAAAGCGCAAAAAGGCAAGTTTTTGGTCATAAATCTCAAAACATGTACTTGGTCTTACGGTCATTGTAAATCACCCAAGAAGCCTAAAACTATGAGCAATAGCTCATGAAAATAGCCATAAAGCTCGAAAACGACGATTTTTTGGTCATAACTCTCAAACATGTATGTAGTCTTATGGTCGTTGTAAATCGCCCTACAACCCAAAACTATGGTTAATAGATCATGAACATGCCATAAAGCACGAAAACGACGAGTTTTGGTCATAAATCTAGAACATGTATTGATCTTATGGTCATTGTAAATCGCCCTCGAACCCAAAACTATGGGCAATAGCTCATGAAAATGTCCATAAAAGTGAAAACGACGAGTTTTTGGTCATGACTCTCAAGCATTGTATCGGGTTTATGCCCGTTTTAAATCGCCCTAGAACCCAAAAACTATGGTCAATAGCTCATGAAAATGGCCATAAAGCGCAAAACCTGTGAGCTTTTGGTCATAACTCTCAAGCATTGTATCGGGTGTATGGTTGTTGTAAATCGCCAAGAACCCAAAACTATGGGCAATAGCTCATGGAAATGGCCATAAAGCGCAAACAGGGAGAGTTCTAGGGCGATTTTAGGTTTTTTGGGGTTTAGGGTCTAGGTGTTAGGCTTTAGGGTGTGGGTTTTAGGGTTAGGCTTCTAGGGTCTAGGTTTTAGGGTTTTTGGTCATAATCTCAAACATGTAGCTAGGTTATGGTTGTTTGTAAATCGCCCTAGAACCCAAAACTATGGGCAACCTCATGAACATGGCCATACAGCGCGAAAACGACGAGTTTTTGGTCATAACTCTCAAACATGTATCAGGTCTTACGATCGTTGTAAATCGCCCTCGAACCCCAAAACTATGGGAAAATAGCTCATGAAAACGGCCATAATGTGAAAAACATGATTTTTGTCATAAATCTCAAACATGTATTGGTCTTATGGTCATTGTAAATCGCCCAAGAAGCCTAAAACTATGGGCAATAGCTAATGAAAACGGCCATAAAGCACGAAAACGACGATTTTTTGGTCATAACTCTCAAACATGTATCTAGTTTTACGGTCGCTGTAAATAGCCCAAGAAGGCCAAAACTATGGGTAATAGCTCATGAAAATAGCCATAAAGCGCGAAACTGACGAATTTTAGGTCATAACTCTCAAACATGTAGCTAGTCTTACGGTTGTTTTAAATCTCCCTAGAACCCCAAAACTATGGTTAATAGCTCATGAACATGGCCATATAGCGCGAAAACGACGAGTTTTGGTCATAACTCTCAACATGTATCAGGTCTTATGGTCGTTGTAAATCGCCCTCGAACCCCAAAACTATGGGGATAGCTCATGAAAATGGCCATAAAGCGCAAACACGACGAGTTTTTGTCATAAATCTCAAACATGTATTTGGTCTTACGGCATTGTAAATCGCCCAAGAAGCCCAAAACTATGGGCAATAGCTCATGAAACAGCCATAAGCACGAAAAACGATTATTTTTTTGGTCATAACTCGCAAACATGTATCTAGTCTTACGGTCATTGTAAATCGCCCTAGAACCCCAAAACTATGGTTAATAGCTCATGAAAATGGCCATAAAGAGCGAAAACGACGAGTTTTTGGTCATAACTCACAAGCATTATATCGATTCTTACGCGCATTGTAAATTGGCCTAGAACCCCAAAACTATGGTCATTAGCTCATGAAAATAGCCATAAAGCGCAAAAACATCGAGTTTTTGGTCATAAATCTCAAACATGTATTTGGTCTTACGGTCGTTCGAAACCGCACAAGAAGCCCAAACTATGGGCAATAGTTCATGAAAATGGCCATAAAGCGTGAAAACGATGAGTTTTGGTCATAACTCTCAAACATGTAGTAGGTCTTACGATCATTGTAAATTAACCTTGAACCCTAAAACTCTAGGCAATAGCTCATGAAAACGTCCATAAAGCACGAAACAACGAGTGTTTGGTCATAACTCTCAAACATGTATCGGGTCGTATGCTCTATATACATTACCCTAGAACGCCCAAACTATGGTCAATAGCTCATGAAATGGCCATAAAGTGCAAAAATGGCATGTTTTTTCTCATAAATCTGAAACTGTTTATTAGTTTTTACGGTCGATGTAAATCGCCCAAGAATCCCCAAAACTATGGGCAATATCTCATGAAAACGGACATAAAGCGCGAAAACGACGAGTGTTTTGGTCATAACTCTCAAACATGTATCGGGTTTTATGCTCTATATAAATCACCCAAGAACGCCCAAACTATGGTGAATAGCTCATGAAAATGGCAATAATGTGTAAAAACGGCGAGTTTTTGGTCATAAATCTCAAACATGTATTTGGTCTTATGGTTGTTGTAAATCGCCCATGAAGCCTAAAACTATGGGCAATAGCTAATGAAAACGGCCATAAAGCACGAAAACGACGAATTTTTGGTCATAACTCTCAAACATGTATCTAGTTTTACGGTCGTTCTAAATAGCCCAAGAAGCCCAAAACTATGGGTAATAGCTCATGAAAATGGCCATAAAGCGCGAAACCGACAAATTTTAGGTCATAACTCTCAAACATGTAGCTAGTCTTACGGTTGTTTTAAATCTCCCTAGAACCCCAAAACTATGGTTAATAGCTCATGAACATGGCCATACAGCGTGAAAACGACGAGTTTTTGGTCATAACTCTCAACATGTATCAGGTCTTATGGTCATTGTAAATCGCCCTCGAACCCCAAAACTGTGGGGAATAGCTCATGAAAATGGCCATAAAGCGCAAAAACGACAAGTTTTTTGTCATAAATCTCAAACATGTATTTGGTCTTACGGTCGTTGTAAAACGCCCAAGAAGGCCAAAACTATGGGCAATAGCTCATGAAAACGGCCATAAAGCACGAAAACGGTGATTTTTTTGGTCATAACTCGCAAACATGTATCTAGTCTTACTGTCATTGTAAATCGCCCTAGAACCCCAAAACTATGGTTAATAGCTCATGAAAATGGCCATAAAGAGCAAAAACGACGAGTTTTTGGTCATAACTCACAAGCATTATATCGAGTCTTACGCTCATTGTAAATTGCCCTAGAACCCCAAAACTATGGTCATTAGCTCATGAAAATGGCCATAAAGCGCAAAAACGTCGAGTTTTTGGTCATAAATCTCAAACATGTATTGGGTCATACGATCGTTCTAAATCGCCCAAGAAGCCCAAAACTCTAGGCAATTGCTCACGAAAATGGCCATAAAGCGTGAAAACGATGAGTTTTGGTCATAACTCTCAAACATGTAGTAGGTCTTACGATCATTGTAAATTAACCTTGAACCCTAAAACTCTAGGCAATAGCTCATGAAAACGTCCATAAAGCACGAAAACAACGAGTGTTTGGTCATAACTCTCAAACATGTATCGGGTCGTATGCTCTATATACATTGCCCTAGAACGCCCAAACTATGGTAAATAGCTCATGAAATGGCCATAAAGTGCAAAAATGGCATGTTTTTTCCTCATAAATATGAAACATGTTATTAGTTTTACGGTCGATGTAAATCGCCCAAGAATCCCAAAACTATGGGCAATAGCTCATGAAAACAAACATAAAGCGCGAAAACAATGAGTTTTTGGTCATAACTATATAACATGCATCGGGTCTTATGGTCATTGTAAAGTGCCCAAGAAGCCCAAAACTATGGGTAATAGCTCATGAAAACGGCCATAAAGCGCGAAACCAACAAATTTTAGGTCATAACTCTCAAACATGTATCCAGTCTTACGGGCGTTTTAAATCTCCCTAGAACCCAAAACTATGGGCAATAGCTCATGAACATGGCCATAAAGCGTGAAAACAAAGAGTTTTTGGTCATAACTATATAACATGCATCGGGTCTTACGGTCATTGTAAAGCTCCCAAGAAGCCCAAAACTATGGGTAATAGCTGATGAAAATAGCCATAAAGCGCGAAAACGACGAATGTTAGGTCATAACTCTCAAACATTGTATCGGGTCTTATGCTCGTTGTAAATCGGCCTAGAAGCCCAAAATATGGTCATTAGTTCATGAAAACGGCCATAAAGCGCAAAAAGGGCAAGTTTTTGGTCATAAATCTCAAACATGTACTTGGTCTTACGGTCATTGTAAATCACCCAAGAAGCCTAAACTATGAGCAATAGCTCATGAAAATAGCCATAAAGCTCGAAAACGACGATTTTTTGGTCATAACTCTCAAACATGTATGTAGTCTTATGGTCGTTGTAAATCGCCCTACAACCCCAAAACTATGGTTAATAGATCATGAACATGGCCATAAAGCACGAAAACGACGAGTTTTTGGTCATAAATCTAGAACATGTATTGATTCTTATGGTCATTGTAAATCGCCCTCGAACCCCAAAACTATGGGCAATAGCTCATGAAAATGTCCATAAAGAGTGAAAACGACGAGTTTTTGGTCATGACTCTCAAGCATTGTATCGGGTTTTATGCCCGTTTTAAATCGCCCTAGAACCCCAAAACTATGGTCAATAGCTCATGAAAATGGCCATAAAGCGCAAAACCTGTGAGCTTTTGGTCATAACTCTCAAGCATTGTATCGGGTCGTATGGTTGTTGTAAATCGCCCAAGAAGCCCAAAACTATGGGCAATAGCTCATGGAAATGGCCATAAAGCGCAAAAAGGGAGAGTTCTAGGGCGATTTTTAGGTTTTTTGGGGTTTAGGGTCTAGGTTTTAGGCTTTAGGGTGTGGGTTTTAGGGTTTAGGCTCTAGGGTCTAGGTTTTAGGGTTTTTTGGTCATAAATCTCAAACATGTAGCTAGGGTTATGGTTGTTTTAAATCTCCCTAGAACCCAAAACTATGGGCAACCTCATGAACATGGCCATACAGCGCGAAAACGACGAGTTTTTGGTCATAACTCTCAAACATGTATCAGGTCTTACGATCGTTGTAAATCGCCCTCGAACCCCAAAACTGTGGGAAAATAGCTCATGAAACGGCCATAATGTGCAAAAACAATGATTTTTTGTCATAAATCTCAAACATGTATTTGGTCTTATGGTTGTTGTAAATCGCCCAAGAAGCCTAAAACTATGGGCAATAGCTAATGAAAACGGCCATAAAGCACGAAAACGACGATTTTTTGGTCATAACTCTCAAACATGTATCTAGTTTTACGGTCGCTGTAAATAGCCCAAGAAGGCCAAAACTATGGGTAATAGCTCATGAAAATAGCCATAAAGCGCGAAACTGACGAATTTTAGGTCATAACTCTCAAACATGTAGCTAGTCTTACGGTTGTTTTAAATCTCCCTAGAACCCCAAAACTATGGTTAATAGCTCATGAACATGGCCATATAGCGCGAAAACGACGAGTTTTTGGTCATAACTCTCAAACATGTATCAGGTCTTATGGTCGTTGTAAATCGCCCTCGAACCCCAAAACTATGGGGAATAGCTCATGAAAATGGCCATAAAGCGCAAACACGACGAGTTTTTGTCATAAATCTCAAACATGTATTTGGTCTTACGGTCATTGTAAATCGCCCAAGAAGCCCAAAACTATGGGCAATAGCTCATGAAAACAGCCATAAAGCACGAAAACGATTATTTTTTGGTCATAACTCGCAAACATGTATCTAGTCTTACGGTCATTGTAAATCGCCCTAGAACCCCAAAACTATGGTTAATAGCTCATGAAAATGGCCATAAAGAGCGAAAACGACGAGTTTTTGGTCATAACTCACAAGCATTATATCGATTCTTACGCTCATTGTAAATTGGCCTAGAACCCCAAAACTATGGTCATTAGCTCATGAAAATAGCCATAAAGCGCAAAAACATCGAGTTTTTGGTCATAAATCTCAAACATGTATTTGGTCTTACGGTCGTTCGAAACCGCACAAGAAGCCCAAAACTATGGGCAATAGTTCATGAAAATGGCCATAAAGCGTGAAAACGATGAGTTTTGGTCATAACTCTCAAACATGTAGTAGGTCTTACGATCATTGTAAATTAACCTTGAACCCTAAACTCTAGGCAATAGCTCATGAAAACGTCCATAAAGCACGAAAACAACGAGTGTTTGGTCATAACTCTCAACATGTATCGGGTCGTATGCTCTATATACATTACCCTAGAACGCCCAAACTATGGTCAATAGCTCATGAAATGGCCATAAAGTGCAAAAATGGCATGTTTTTTCTCATAAATCTGAAACATGTTATTAGTTTTACGGTCGATGTAAATCGCCCAAGAATCCCAAAACTATGGGCAATATCTCATGAAAACGGACATAAAGCGCGAAAACGACGAGTGTTTGGTCATAACTCTCAAACATGTATCGGGTTTTATGCTCTATATAAATCACCCAAGAACGCCCAAACTATGGTGAATAGCTCATGAAAATGGCCATAATGTGTAAAAACGGCGAGTTTTTGGTCATAAATCTCAAACATGTATTTGGTCTTATGGTTGTTGTAAATCGCCCATGAAGCCTAAAACTATGGGCAATAGCTAATGAAAACGGCCATAAAGCACGAAAACGACGAATTTTTGGTCATAACTCTCAAACATGTATCTAGTTTTACGGTCGTTCTAAATAGCCCAAGAAGCCCAAAACTATGGGTAATAGCTCATGAAAATGGCCATAAAGCGCGAAACCGACAAATTTTAGGTCATAACTCTCAAACATGTAGCTAGTCTTACGGTTGTTTTAAATCTCCCTAGAACCCCAAAACTATGGTTAATAGCTCATGAACATGGCCATACAGCGTGAAAACGACGAGTTTTTGGTCATAACTCTCAAACATGTATCAGGTCTTATGGTCATTGTAAATCGCCCTCGAACCCCAAAACTGTGGGGAATAGCTCATGAAAATGGCCATAAAGCGCAAAAACGACAAGTTTTTGTCATAAATCTCAAACATGTATTTGGTCTTACGGTCGTTGTAAAACGCCCAAGAAGGCCAAAACTATGGGCAATAGCTCATGAAAACGGCCATAAAGCACGAAAACGGTGATTTTTTTGGTCATAACTCGCAAACATGTATCTAGTCTTACTGTCATTGTAAATCGCCCTAGAACCCCAAAACTATGGTTAATAGCTCATGAAAATGGCCATAAAGAGCAAAAACGACGAGTTTTTGGTCATAACTCACAAGCATTATATCGAGTCTTACGCTCATTGTAAATTGCCCTAGAACCCCAAAACTAGTGGTCATTAGCTCATGAAAATGGCCATAAAGCGCAAAAACGTCGAGTTTTTGGTCATAAATCTCAAACATGTATTGGGTCATACGATCGTTCTAAATCGCCCAAGAAGCCCAAAACTCTAGGCAATTGCTCACGAAAATGGCCATAAAGCGTGAAAACGATGAGTTTTGGTCATAACTCTCAAACATGTAGTAGGTCTTACGATCATTGTAAATTAACCTTGAACCCTAAAACTCTAGGCAATAGCTCATGAAAACGTCCATAAAGCACGAAAACAACGAGTGTTTGGTCATAACTCTCAAACATGTATCGGGTCGTATGCTCTATATACATTGCCCTAGAACGCCCAAACTATGGTAAATAGCTCATGAAATGGCCATAAAGTGCAAAAATGGCATGTTTTTTCCTCATAAATATGAAACATGTTATTAGTTTTACGGTCGATGTAAATCGCCCAAGAATCCCAAAACTATGGGCAATAGCTCATGAAAACAAACATAAAGCGCGAAAACAATGAGTTTTTGGTCATAACTATATAACATGCATCGGGTCTTATGGTCATTGTAAAGTGCCCAAGAAGCCCAAAACTATGGGTAATAGCTCATGAAAACGGCCATAAAGCGCGAAACCAACAAATTTTAGGTCATAACTCTCAAACATGTATCCAGTCTTACGGGCGTTTTAAATCTCCCTAGAACCCAAAACTATGGGCAATAGCTCATGAACATGGCCATAAAGCGTGAAAACAAAGAGTTTTTGGTCATAACTATATAACATGCATCGGGTCTTACGGTCATTGTAAAGCTCCCAAGAAGCCCAAAACTATGGGTAATAGCTGATGAAAATAGCCATAAAGCGCGAAAACGACGAATGTTAGGTCATAACTCTCAAACATTGTATCGGGTCTTATGCTCCTTGTAAATCGGCCTAGAAGCCCAAAATATGGTCATTAGTTCATGAAAACGGCCATAAAGCGCAAAAAGGGCAAGTTTTTGGTCATAAATCTCAAACATGTACTTGGTCTTACGGTCATTGTAAATCACCCAAGAAGCCTAAAACTATGAGCAATAGCTCATGAAAATAGCCATAAAGCTCGAAAACGACGATTTTTTGGTCATAACTCTCAAACATGTATGTAGTCTTATGGTCGTTGTAAATCGCCCTAGAACCCCAAAACTATGGTTAATAGATCATGAACATGGCCATAAAGCACGAAAACGACGAGTTTTTGGTCATAAATCTAGAACATGTATTGATTCTTATGGTCATTGTAAATCGCCCTCGAACCCCAAAACTATGGGCAATAGCTCATGAAAATGTCCATAAAGAGTGAAAACGACGAGTTTTTGGTCATGACTCTCAAGCATTGTATCGGGTTTTATGCCCGTTTTAAATCGCCCTAGAACCCCAAAACTATGGTCAATAGCTCATGAAAATGGCCATAAAGCGCAAAACCTGTGAGCTTTTGGTCATAACTCTCAAGCATTGTATCGGGTCGTATGGTTGTTGTAAATCGCCCAAGAAGCCCAAAACTATGGGCAATAGCTCATGGAAATGGCCATAAAGCGCAAAAAAGGGAGAGTTCTAGGGCGATTTTAGGTTTTTTGGGGTTTAGGGTCTAGGTTTTAGGCTTTAGGGTGTGGGTTTTAGGGTTTAGGCTCTAGGGTCTAGGTTTTAGGGTTTTTGGTCATAAATCTCAAACATGTAGCTAGGGTTATGGTTGTTTTAAATCTCCCTAGAACCCAAAACTATGGGCAACCTCATGAACATGGCCATACAGCGCGAAAACGACGAGTTTTTGGTCATAACTCTCAAACATGTATCAGGTCTTACGATCGTTGTAAATCGCCCTCGAACCCCAAAACTGTGGGAAAATAGCTCATGAAAACGGCCATAATGTGCAAAAACAATGATTTTTTTGTCATAAATCTCAAACATGTATTTGGTCTTATGGTTGTTGTAAATCGCCCAAGAAGCCTAAAACTATGGGCAATAGCTAATGAAAACGGCCATAAAGCACGAAAACGACGATTTTTTGGTCATAACTCTCAAACATGTATCTAGTTTTACGGTCGCTGTAAATAGCCCAAGAAGGCCAAAACTATGGGTAATAGCTCATGAAAATAGCCATAAAGCGCGAAACTGACGAATTTTAGGTCATAACTCTCAAACATGTAGCTAGTCTTACGGTTGTTTTAAATCTCCCTAGAACCCCAAACTATGGTTAATAGCTCATGAACATGGCCATATAGCGCGAAAACGACGAGTTTTTGGTCATAACTCTCAAACATGTATCAGGTCTTATGGTCGTTGTAAATCGCCCTCGAACCCCAAAACTATGGGGAATAGCTCATGAAAATGGCCATAAAGCGCAAACACGACGAGTTTTTGTCATAAATCTCAAACATGTATTTGGTCTTACGGTCATTGTAAATCGCCCAAGAAGCCCAAAACTATGGGCAATAGCTCATGAAAACAGCCATAAAGCACGAAAACGATTATTTTTTTGGTCATAACTCGCAAACATGTATCTAGTCTTACGGTCATTGTAAATCGCCCTAGAACCCCAAAACTATGGTTAATAGCTCATGAAAATGGCCATAAAGAGCGAAAACGACGAGTTTTTGGTCATAACTCACAAGCATTATATCGATTCTTACGCTCATTGTAAATTGGCCTAGAACCCCAAAACTATGGTCATTAGCTCATGAAAATAGCCATAAAGCGCAAAAACATCGAGTTTTTGGTCATAAATCTCAAACATGTATTTGGTCTTACGGTCGTTCGAAACCGCACAAGAAGCCCAAAACTATGGGCAATAGTTCATGAAAATGGCCATAAAGCGTGAAAACGATGAGTTTTGGTCATAACTCTCAAACATGTAGTAGGTCTTACGATCATTGTAAATTAACCTTGAACCCTAAAACTCTAGGCAATAGCTCATGAAAACGTCCATAAAGCACGAAAACAACGAGTGTTTGGTCATAACTCTCAAACATGTATCGGGTCGTATGCTCTATATACATTACCCTAGAACGCCCAAACTATGGTCAATAGCTCATGAAATGGCCATAAAGTGCAAAAATGGCATGTTTTTTCTCATAAATCTGAAACATGTTATTAGTTTTACGGTCGATGTAAATCGCCCAAGAATCCCAAAACTATGGGCAATATCTCATGAAAACGGACATAAAGCGCGAAACGACGAGTGTTTGGTCATAACTCTCAAACATGTATCGGGTTTTATGCTCTATATAAATCACCCAAGAACGCCCAAACTATGGTGAATAGCTCATGAAAATGGCCATAATGTGTAAAAACGGCGAGTTTTTGGTCATAAATCTCAAACATGTATTTGGTCTTATGGTTGTTGTAAATCGCTCATGAAGCCTAAAACTATGGGCAATAGCTAATGAAAACGGCCATAAAGCACGAAAACGACGAATTTTTGATCATAACTCTCAAACATGTATCTAGTTTTACGGTCGTTCTAAATAGCCCAAGAAGCCCAAAACTATGGGTAATAGCTCATGAAAATGGCCATAAAGCGCGAAACCGACAAATTTAGGTCATAACTCTCAAACATGTAGCTAGTCTTACGGTTGTTTTAAATCTCCCTAGAACCCCAAAACTATGGTTAATAGCTCATGAACATGGCCATACAGCGTGAAAACGACGAGTTTTTGGTCATAACTCTCAAACATGTATCAGGTCTTATGGTCATTGTAAATCGCCCTCGAACCCCAAAACTGTGGGGAATAGCTCATGAAAATGGCCATAAAGCGCAAAAACGACAAGTTTTTTGTCATAAATCTCAAACATGTATTTGGTCTTACGGTCGTTGTAAAACGCCCAAGAAGGCCAAAACTATGGGCAATAGCTCATGAAAACGGCCATAAAGCACGAAAACGGTGATTTTTTTGGTCATAACTCGCAAACATGTATCTAGTCTTACTGTCATTGTAAATCGCCCTAGAACCCCCAAAACTATGGTTAATAGCTCATGAAAATGGCCATAAAGAGCAAAAACGACGAGTTTTTGGTCATAACTCACAAGCATTATATCGAGTCTTACGCTCATTGTAAATTGCCCTAGAACCCCAAAACTATGGTCATTAGCTCATGAAAATGGCCATAAAGCGCAAAAACGTCGAGTTTTTGGTCATAAATCTCAAACATGTATTGGGTCATACGATCGTTCTAAATCGCCCAAGAAGCCCAAAACTCTAGGCAATTGCTCACGAAAATGGCCATAAAGCGTGAAAACGATGAGTTTTGGTCATAACTCTCAAACATGTAGTAGGTCTTACGATCATTGTAAATTAACCTTGAACCCTAAAACTCTAGGCAATAGCTCATGAAAACGTCCATAAAGCACGAAAACAACGAGTGTTTGGTCATAACTCTCAAACATGTATCGGGTCGTATGCTCTATATACATTGCCCTAGAACGCCCAAACTATGGTAAATAGCTCATGAAATGGCCATAAAGTGCAAAAATGGCATGTTTTTTCCTCATAAATATGAAACATGTTATTAGTTTTACGGTCGATGTAAATCGCCCAAGAATCCCAAAACTATGGGCAATAGCTCATGAAAAGAAACATAAAGCGCGAAAACAATGAGTTTTTGGTCATAACTATATAACATGCATCGGGTCTTATGGTCATTGTAAAGTGCCCAAGAAGCCCAAAACTATGGGTAATAGCTCATGAAAACGGCCATAAAGCGCGAAACCAACAAATTTTAGGTCATAACTCTCAAACATGTATCTAGTCTTACGGGCGTTTTAAATCTCCCTAGAACCCAAAACTATGGGCAATAGCACATGAACATGGCCATAAAGCGTGAAAACAAAGAGTTTTTGGTCATAACTATATAACATGCATCGGGTCTTACGGTCATTGTAAAGCTCCCAAGAAGCCCAAAACTATGGGTAATAGCTGATGAAAATAGCCATAAAGCGCGAAAACGACGAATGTTAGGTCATAACTCTCAAACATTGTATCGGGTCTTATGCTCCTTGTAAATCGGCCTAGAAGCCCAAAATATGGTCATTAGTTCATGAAAACGGCCATAAAGCGCAAAAAGGGCAAGTTTTTGGTCATAAATCTCAAACATGTACTTGGTCTTACGGTCATTGTAAATCACCCAAGAAGCCTAAAACTATGAGCAATAGCTCATGAAAATAGCCATAAAGCTCGAAAACGACGATTTTTTGGTCATAACTCTCAAACATGTATGTAGTCTTATGGTCGTTGTAAATCGCCCTAGAACCCCAAAACTATGGTTAATAGATCATGAACATGGCCATAAAGCACGAAAACGACGAGTTTTTGGTCAAAAATCTAGAACATGTATTGATTCTTATGGTCATTGTAAATCGCCCTCGAACCCCAAAACTATGGGCAATAGCTCATGAAAATGTCCATAAAGAGTGAAAACGACGAGTTTTTGGTCATGACTCTCAAGCATTGTATCGGGTTTTATGCCCGTTTTAAATCGCCCTAGAACCCCAAACTATGGTCAATAGCTCATGAAAATGGCCATAAAGCGCAAAACCTGTGAGCTTTTGGTCATAACTCTCAAGCATTGTATCGGGTCGTATGGTTGTTGTAAATCGCCCAAGAAGCCCAAAACTATGGGCAATAGCTCATGGAAATGGCCATAAAGCGCAAAAAGGGAGAGTTCTAGGGCGATTTTTAGGTTTTTGGGGTTTAGGGTCTAGGTTTTAGGCTTTAGCGTGTGGGTTTTAGGGTTTAGGCTCTAGGGTCTAGGTTTTAGGGTTTTTGGTCATAAATCTCAAACATGTAGCTAGGGTTATGGTTGTTTTCAATCTCCCTAGAACCCAAAACTATGGGCAACCTCATGAACATGGCCATACAGCGCGAAAACGACGAGTTTTTGGTCATAACTCTCAAACATGTATCAGGTCTTACGATCGTTGTAAATCGCCCTCGAACCCCAAAACTGTGGGAAAATAGCTCATGAAAATGGCCATAATGTGCAAAAACAATGAGTTTTTTGTCATAAATCTCAAACATGTATTTGGTCTTATGGTTGTTGTAAATCGCCAAGAAGCCTAAAACTATGGGCAATAGCTAATGAAAACGGCCATAAAGCACGAAAACGACGATTTTTTGGTCATAACTCTCAAACATGTATCTAGTTTTACGGTCGCTGTAAATAGCCCAAGAAGGCCAAAACTATGGGTAATAGCTCATGAAAATAGCCATAAAGCGCGAAACTGACGAATTTTAGGTCATAACTCTCAAACATGTAGCTAGTCTTACGGTTGTTTTAAATCTCCCTAGAACCCCAAAACTATGGTTAATAGCTCATGAACATGGCCATATAGCGCGAAAACGATGAGTTTTTGGTCATAACTCTCAAACATGTATCAGGTCTTATGGTCGTTGTAAATCGCCCTCGAACCCCAAAACTATGGGGAATAGCTCATGAAAATGGCCATAAAGCGCAAACACGACGAGTTTTTGTCATAAATCTCAAACATGTATTTGGTCTTACGGTCATTGTAAATCGCCCAAGAAGCCCAAAACTATGGGCAATAGCTCATGAAAACAGCCATAAAGCACGAAAACGATTATTTTTTTGGTCATAACTCGCAAACATGTATCTAGTCTTACGGTCATTGTAAATCGCCCTAGAACCCCAAAACTATGGTTAATAGCTCATGAAAATGGCCATAAAGAGCGAAAACGACGAGTTTTTGGTCATAACTCACAAGCATTATATCGATTCTTACGCTCATTGTAAATTGCCCTAGAACCCCCAAAACTATGGTCATTAGCTCATGAAAATAGCCATAAAGCGCAAAAACATCGAGTTTTTGGTCATAAATCTCAAACATGTATTGGGTCTTACGGTCGTTCGAAACCGCACAAGAAGCCCAAAACTATGGGCAATAGTTCATGAAAATGGCCATAAAGCGTGAAAACGATGAGTTTTGGTCATAACTCTCAAACATGTAGTAGGTCTTACGATCATTGTAAATTAACCTTGAACCCTAAAACTCTAGGCAATAGCTCATGAAAACGTCCATAAAGCACGAAAACAACGAGTGTTTGGTCATAACTCTCAAACATGTATCGGGTCGTATGCTCTATATACATTACCCTAGAACGCCCAAACAATGGTCAATAGCTCATGAAATGGCCATAAAGTGCAAAAATGGCATGTTTTTTCTCATAAATCTGAAACATGTAATTAGTTTTACGGTCGATGTAAATCGCCCAAGAATCCCAAAACTATGGGCAATATCTCATGAAAACGGACATAAAGCGCGAAAACGACGAGTGTTTGGTCATAACTCTCAAACATGTATCGGGTTTTATGCTCTATATAAATCACCCAAGAACTCCCAAACTATGGTGAATAGCTCATGAAAATGGCCATAATGTGTAAAAACGGCGAGTTTTTGGTCATAAATCTCAAACATGTATTTGGTCTTATGGTTGTTGTAAATCGCTCATGAAGCCTAAAACTATGGGCAATAGCTAATGAAAACGGCCATAAAGCACGAAAACGACGAATTTTTGGTCATAACTCTCAAACATGTATCTAGTTTTACGGTCGTTCTAAATAGCCCAAGAAGCCCAAAACTATGGGTAATAGCTCATGAAAATGGCCATAAAGCGCGAAACCGACAAATTTTAGGTCATAACTCTCAAACATGTAGCTAGTCTTACGGTTGTTTTAAATCTCCCTAGAACCCCAAAACTATGGTTAATAGCTCATGAACATGGCCATACAGCGTGAAAACGACGAGTTTTTGGTCATAACTCTCAAACATGTATCAGGTCTTATGGTCATTGTAAATCGCCCTCGAACCCCAAAACTGTGGGGAATAGCTCATGAAAATGGCCATAAAGCGCAAAAACGACAAGTTTTTTGTCATAAATCTCAAACATGTATTTGGTCTTACGGTCGTTGTAAAACGCCCAAGATGGCCAAAACTATGGGCAATAGCTCATGAAAACGGCCATAAAGCACGAAAACGGTGATTTTTTTGGTCATAACTCGCAAACATGTATCTAGTCTTACTGTCATTGTAAATCGCCCTAGAACCCCAAAACTATGGTTAATAGCTCATGAAAATGGCCATAAAGAGCAAAAACGACGAGTTTTTGGTCATAACTCACAAGCATTATATCGAGTCTTACGCTCATTGTAAATTGCCCTAGAACCCCAAAACTATGGTCATTAGCTCATGAAAATGGCCATAAAGCGCAAAAACGTCGAGTTTTTGGTCATAAATCTCAAACATGTATTGGGTCATACGATCGTTCTAAATCGCCCAAGAAGCCCAAAACTCTAGGCAATTGCTCACGAAAATGGCCATAAAGCGTGAAAACGATGAGTTTTGGTCATAACTCTCAAACATGTAGTAGGTCTTACGATCATTGTAAATTAACCTTGAACCCTAAAACTCTAGGCAATAGCTCATGAAAACGTCCATAAAGCACGAAAACAACGAGTGTTTGGTCATAACTCTCAAACATGTATCGGGTCGTATGCTCTATATACATTACCCTAGAACGCCCAAACAATGGTCAATAGCTCATGAAATGGCCATAAAGTGCAAAAATGGCATGTTTTTTCTCATAAATCTGAAACATGTAATTAGTTTTACGGTCGATGTAAATCGCCCAAGAATCCCAAAACTATGGGCAATATCTCATGAAAACGGACATAAAGCGCGAAAACGACGAGTGTTTGGTCATAACTCTCAAACATGTATCGGGTTTTATGCTCTATATAAATCACCCAAGAACGCCCAAACTATGGTGAATAGCTCATGAAAATGGCCATAATGTGTAAAAACGGCGAGTTTTGGTCATAAATCTCAAACATGTATTTGGTCTTATGGTTGTTGTAAATCGCTCATGAAGCCTAAAACTATGGGCAATAGCTAATGAAAACGGCCATAAAGCACGAAAACGACGAATTTTTGGTCATAACTCTCAAACATGTATCTAGTTTTACGGTCGTTCTAAATAGCCCAAGAAGCCCAAAACTATGGGTAATAGCTCATGAAAATGGCCATAAAGCGCGAAACCGACAAATTTTAGGTCATAACTCTCAAACATGTAGCTAGTCTTACGGTTGTTTTAAATCTCCCTAGAACCCCAAAACTATGGTTAATAGCTCATGAACATGGCCATACAGCGTGAAAACGACGAGTTTTTGGTCATAACTCTCAAACATGTATCAGGTCTTATGGTCATTGTAAATCGCCCTCGAACCCCAAAACTGTGGGGAATAGCTCATGAAAATGGCCATAAAGCGCAAAAACGACAAGTTTTTTGTCATAAATCTCAAACATGTATTTGGTCTTACGGTCGTTGTAAAACGCCCAAGAAGGCCAAAACTATGGGCAATAGCTCATGAAAACGGCCATAAAGCACGAAAACGGTGATTTTTTTGGTCATAACTCGCAAACATGTATCTAGTCTTACTGTCATTGTAAATCGCCCTAGAACCCCAAAACTATGGTTAATAGCTCATGAAAATGGCCATAAAGAGCAAAAACGACGAGTTTTTGGTCATAACTCACAAGCATTATATCGAGTCTTACGCTCATTGTAAATTGCCCTAGAACCCCAAAACTATGGTCATTAGCTCATGAAAATGGCCATAAAGCGCAAAAACGTCGAGTTTTTGGTCATAAATCTCAAACATGTATTGGGTCATACGATCGTTCTAAATCGCCCAAGAAGCCCAAAACTCTAGGCAATTGCTCACGAAAATGGCCATAAAGCGTGAAAACGATGAGTTTTGGTCATAACTCTCAAACATGTAGTAGGTCTTACGATCATTGTAAATTAACCTTGAACCCTAAAACTCTAGGCAATAGCTCATGAAAACGTCCATAAAGCACGAAAACAACGAGTGTTTGGTCATAACTCTCAAACATGTATCGGGTCGTATGCTCTATATACATTGCCCTAGAACGCCCAAACTATGGTAAATAGCTCATGAAATGGCCATAAAGTGCAAAAATGGCATGTTTTTTCCTCATAAATATGAAACATGTTATTAGTTTTACGGTCGATGTAAATCGCCCAAGAATCCCAAAACTATGGGCAATAGCTCATGAAAACAAACATAAAGCGCGAAAACAATGAGTTTTTGGTCATAACTATATAACATGCATCGGGTCTTATGGTCATTGTAAAGTGCCCAAGAAGCCCAAAACTATGGGTAATAGCTCATGAAAACGGCCATAAAGCGCGAAACCAACAAATTTTAGGTCATAACTCTCAAACATGTATCCAGTCTTACGGGCGTTTTAAATCTCCCTAGAACCCAAAACTATGGGCAATAGCTCATGAACATGGCCATAAAGCGTGAAAACAAAGAGTTTTTGGTCATAACTATATAACATGCATCGGGTCTTACGGTCATTGTAAAGCTCCCAAGAAGCCCAAAACTATGGGTAATAGCTGATGAAAATAGCCATAAAGCGCGAAAACGACGAATGTTAGGTCATAACTCTCAAACATTGTATCGGGTCTTATGCTCCTTGTAAATCGGCCTAGAAGCCCAAAATATGGTCATTAGTTCATGAAAACGGCCATAAAGCGCAAAAAGGGCAAGTTTTTGGTCATAAATCTCAAACATGTACTTGGTCTTACGGTCATTGTAAATCACCCAAGAAGCCTAAAACTATGAGCAATAGCTCATGAAAATAGCCATAAAGCTCGAAAACGACGATTTTTTGGTCATAACTCTCAAACATGTATGTAGTCTTATGGTCGTTGTAAATCGCCCTAGAACCCCAAAACTATGGTTAATAGATCATGAACATGGCCATAAAGCACGAAAACGACGAGTTTTTGGTCAAAAATCTAGAACATGTATTGATTCTTATGGTCATTGTAAATCGCCCTCGAACCCCAAAACTATGGGCAATAGCTCATGAAAATGTCCATAAAGAGTGAAAACGACGAGTTTTTGGTCATGACTCTCAAGCATTGTATCGGGTTTTATGCCCGTTTTAAATCGCCCTAGAACCCCAAAACTATGGTCAATAGCTCATGAAAATGGCCATAAAGCGCAAAACCTGTGAGCTTTTGGTCATAACTCTCAAGCATTGTATCGGGTCGTATGGTTGTTGTAAATCGCCCAAGAAGCCCAAAACTATGGGCAATAGCTCATGGAAATGGCCATAAAGCGCAAAAAGGGAGAGTTCTAGGGCGATTTTTAGGTTTTTTGGGGTTTAGGGTCTAGGTTTTAGGCTTTAGCGTGTGGGTTTTAGGGTTTAGGCTCTAGGGTCTAGGTTTTAGGGTTTTTGGTCATAAATCTCAAACATGTAGCTAGGGTTATGGTTGTTTTCAATCTCCCTAGAACCCAAAACTATGGGCAACCTCATGAACATGGCCATACAGCGCGAAAACGACGAGTTTTTGGTCATAACTCTCAAACATGTATCAGGTCTTACGATCGTTGTAAATCGCCCTCGAACCCCAAAACTGTGGGAAAATAGCTCATGAAAATGGCCATAATGTGCAAAAACAATGAGTTTTTTGTCATAAGTCTCAAACATGTATTTGGTCTTATGGTTGTTGTAAATCGCCCAAGAAGCCTAAAACTATGGGCAATAGCTAATGAAAACGGCCATAAAGCACGAAAACGACGATTTTTTGGTCATAACTCTCAAACATGTATGTAGTCTTATGGTCGTTGTAAATCGCCCTAGAACCCCAAAACTATGGGCAATATCTCATGAAAACGGACATAAAGCGCGAAAACGACGAGTGTTTGGTCATAACTCTCAAACATGTATCGGGTTTTATGCTCTATATAAATCACCCAAGAACGCCCAAACTATGGTGAATAGCTCATGAAAATGGCCATAATGTGTAAAAACGGCGAGTTTTTGGTCATAAATCTCAAACATGTATTTGGTCTTATGGTTGTTGTAAATCGCTCATGAAGCCTAAAACTATGGGCAATAGCTAATGAAAACGGCCATAAAGCACGAAAACGACGAATTTTTGGTCATAACTCTCAAACATGTATCTAGTTTTACGGTCGTTCTAAATAGCCCAAGAAGCCCAAAACTATGGGTAATAGCTCATGAAAATGGCCATAAAGCGCGAAACCGACAAATTTTAGGTCATAACTCTCAAACATGTAGCTAGTCTTACGGTTGTTTTAAATCTCCCTAGAACCCCAAAACTATGGTTAATAGCTCATGAACATGGCCATACAGCGTGAAAACGACGAGTTTTTGGTCATAACTCTCAAACATGTATCAGGTCTTATGGTCATTGTAAATCGCCCTCGAACCCCAAAACTGTGGGGAATAGCTCATGAAAATGGCCATAAAGCGCAAAAACGACAAGTTTTTTGTCATAAATCTCAAACATGTATTTGGTCTTACGGTCGTTGTAAAACGCCCAAGAAGGCCAAAACTATGGGCAATAGCTCATGAAAACGGCCATAAAGCACGAAAACGGTGATTTTTTTGGTCATAACTCGCAACATGTATCTAGTCTTACTGTCATTGTAAATCGCCCTAGAACCCCAAAACTATGGTTAATAGCTCATGAAAATGGCCATAAAGAGCAAAAACGACGAGTTTTTGGTCATAACTCACAAGCATTATATCGAGTCTTACGCTCATTGTAAATTGCCCTAGAACCCCAAAACTATGGTCATTAGCTCATGAAAATGGCCATAAAGCGCAAAAACGTCGAGTTTTTGGTCATAAATCTCAAACATGTATTGGGTCATACGATCGTTCTAAATCGCCCAAGAAGCCCAAAACTCTAGGCAATTGCTCACGAAAATGGCCATAAAGCGTGAAAACGATGAGTTTTGGTCATAACTCTCAAACATGTAGTAGGTCTTACGATCATTGTAAATTAACCTTGAACCCTAAAACTCTAGGCAATAGCTCATGAAAACGTCCATAAAGCACGAAAACAACGAGTGTTTGGTCATAACTCTCAAACATGTATCGGGTCGTATGCTCTATATACATTTCCCTAGAACGCCCAAACTATGGTAAATAGCTCATGAAATGGCCATAAAGTGCAAAAATGGCATGTTTTTTCCTCATAAATATGAAACATGTTATTAGTTTTACGGTCGATGTAAATCGCCCAAGAATCCCAAAACTATGGGCAATAGCTCATGAAAACAAACATAAAGCGCGAAAACAATGAGTTTTTGGTCATAACTATATAACATGCATCGGGTCTTATGGTCATTGTAAAGTGCCCAAGAAGCCCAAAACTATGGGTAATAGCTCATGAAAACGGCCATAAAGCGCGAAACCAACAAATTTTAGGTCATAACTCTCAAACATGTATCCAGTCTTACGGGCGTTTTAAATCTCCCTAGAACCCAAAACTATGGGCAATAGCTCATGAACATGGCCATAAAGCGTGAAAACAAAGAGTTTTTGGTCATAACTATATAACATGCATCGGGTCTTACGGTCATTGTAAAGCTCCCAAGAAGCCCAAAACTATGGGTAATAGCTGATGAAAATAGCCATAAAGCGCGAAAACGACGAATGTTAGGTCATAACTCTCAAACATTGTATCGGGTCTTATGCTCCTTGTAAATCGGCCTAGAAGCCCAAAATATGGTCATTAGTTCATGAAAACGGCCATAAAGCGCAAAAAGGGCAAGTTTTTGGTCATAAATCTCAAACATGTACTTGGTCTTACGGTCATTGTAAATCACCCAAGAAGCCTAAAACTATGAGCAATAGCTCATGAAAATAGCCATAAAGCTCGAAAACGACGATTTTTTGGTCATAACTCTCAAACATGTATGTAGTCTTATGGTCGTTGTAAATCGCCCTAGAACCCCAAAACTATGGTTAATAGATCATGAACATGGCCATAAAGCACGAAAACGACGAGTTTTTGGTCAAAAATCTAGAACATGTATTGATTCTTATGGTCATTGTAAATCGCCCTCGAACCCCAAAACTATGGGCAATAGCTCATGAAAATGTCCATAAAGAGTGAAAACGACGAGTTTTTGGTCATGACTCTCAAGCATTGTATCGGGTTTTATGCCCGTTTTAAATCGCCCTAGAACCCCAAAACTATGGTCAATAGCTCATGAAAATGGCCATAAAGCGCAAAACCTGTGAGCTTTTGGTCATAACTCTCAAGCATTGTATCGGGTCGTATGGTTGTTGTAAATCGCCCAAGAAGCCCAAAACTATGGGCAATAGCTCATGGAAATGGCCATAAAGCGCAAAAAAGGGAGAGTTCTAGGGCGATTTTTAGGTTTTTTTGGGGTTTAGGGTCTAGGTTTTAGGCTTTAGGGTGTGGGTTTTAGGGTTTAGGCTCTAGGGTCTAGGTTTTAGGGTTTTTGGTCATAAATCTCAAACATGTAGCTAGGGTTATGGTTGTTTTAAATCTCCCTAGAACCCAAAACTATGGGCAACCTCATGAACATGGCCATACAGCGCGAAAACGACGAGTTTTTGGTCATAACTCTCAAACATGTATCAGGTCTTACGATCGTTGTAAATCGCCCTCGAACCCCAAAACTGTGGGAAAATAGCTCATGATAATGGCCATAAAGCGCAAAAACAATGAGTTTTTTGTCATAAATCTCAAACATGTATTTGGTCTTACCGTCGTTGTAAATCGCCCAAGAGGCCCAAAACTACGGGCAATAGCTCATGAAAACGGCCATAAAGCATGAAAACGATGATTTTTTGGTCATACCTCTCAAACATGTATGTAGTCTTACGGTCATTGTAAATCGCCCTAGAACCCCAAAACTATGGTTAATAGCTCATGAACATGGCCATTAAGAGTGAAAACGACGAGTTTTTGGTCATAACTCTCAAGCATTATATCGAGTCTTATGCTCATTGTAAATCGCCCTAGAACCCCAAAACTATGGTCAATAGCTCATGAAAATGGCCATAAAGCGCAAAAAACGGCGAGTTTTTGGTCATCAATGTCAAACATGTATTGGGTCTTACGGTCATTCTAAATCGCCCAAGAAGCCCAAAACTATGGGCAATAGCTCATGAAAACGTCCATAAAGCGTGAAAACGATGAGTGTTTGGTCATAACTCTCAAACATGTATCGGGTCTTATACTCTATATACATTGCCCTAGAACGCCCAAACTATGGTCAATAGCTCATGAAACGGCCACAAAGTGCAAAAACGGCAAGTTTTTTCTCATAAATCTGAAACATGTTTTTGTTTTTACGGTCGTTGTAAATCGCCCAAGAAGCCCAAAACTATGGGCAATATCTCATGAAAACAGACATAAAGCGCGAAAACGACGAGTGTTTGGTCATAACTCTCAAACATGTATCGGGTTTTATGCTCTATATAAATCGCCCAAGAACGCCCGAACTATGGTGAATAGCTCATGAAAATGGCCATAAAGTGCAAAAACGGCGAGCTTTTGGTCTTAAATCTCAAACATGTATTTGGTCGTATGGTTGTTGTAAATCGCCCAAGAAGCCTAAAACTATGGGCAATAGCTAATGAAAATGGCCATAAAGCACGAAAACGACGAATTTTTGGTCATAACTCTCAAACATGTATCTAGTTTTACGGTCATTGTAAATCGCCCTAGAACCGCAAAACTATGGTTAATAGCTCATGAAAATGGCCATAAAGAGCGAAAACGACGAGTTTTTGGTCATAACTCACAAGCATTATATCGAGTCTTACGCTCATTGTAAATTGCCCTAGAACCCCAAAACTATGGTCATTAGCTCATGAAAATAGCCATAAAGCGCAAAAACGTCGAGTTTTTGGTCATAAATCTCAAACATGTCTTGGGTCTTACGGTCGTTCTAAACCGCACAAGAAGCCCAAAACTATGGGCAATAGTTCATGAAAATGGCCATAAAGCGTGAAAACGATGAGTTTTGGTCATAACTCTCAAACATGTAGTAGGTCTTACGATCATTGTAAATTAACCTTGAACCCTAAAACTCTAGGCAATAGCTCATGAAAACGTCCATAAAGCACGAAAACAACGAGTGTTTGGTCATAACTCTCAAACATGTATCGGGTCGTATGCTCTATATACATTGCCCTAGAACGCCCAAACTATGGTAAATAGCTCATGAAATGGCCATAAAGTGCAAAAATGGCATGTTTTTTCTCATAAATATGAAACATTTTATTAGTTTTACGGTCGATGTAAATCGCCCAAGAATCCCAAAACTATGGGCAATAGCTCATGAAAACAAACATAAAGCGCGAAAACAATGAGTTTTTGGTCATAACTATATAACATGCATCGGGTCTTATGGTCATTGTAAAGTGCCCAAGAAGCCCAAAACTATGGGTAATAGCTCATGAAAACGGCCATAAAGCGCGAAACCAACAAATTTTAGGTCATAACTCTCAAACATGTATCCAGTCTTACGGGCGTTTTAAATCTCCCTAGAACCCAAAACTATGGGCAATAGCTCATGAACATGGCCATAAAGCGTGAAAACAAATAGTTTTTGGTCATAACTATATAACATGCATCGGGTCTTACGGTCATTGTAAAGCTCCCAAGAAGCCCAAAACTATGGGTAATAGCTGATGAAAATAGCCATAAAGCGCGAAAACGACGAATGTTAGGTCATAACTGTCAAACATTGTATCGGGTCTTATGCTCCTTGTAAATCGGCCTAGAAGCCCAAAATATGGTCATTAGTTCATGAAAACGGCCATAAAGCGCAAAAAGGGCAAGTTTTTGGTCATAAATCTCAAACATGTACTTGGTCTTACGGTCATTGTAAATCACCCAAGAAGCCTAAAACTATGAGCAATAGCTCATGAAAATAGCCATAAAGCTCGAAAACGACGATTTTTTGGTCATAACTCTCAAACTTGTATGTAGTCTTATGGTCGTTGTAAATCGCCCTAGAACCCCAAAACTATGGTTAATAGATCATGAACATGGCCATAAAGCACGAAAACGACGAGTTTTTGGTCATAAATCTAGAACATGTATTGATTCTTATGGTCATTGTAAATCGCCCTCGAACCCCAAAACTATGGGCAATAGCTCATGAAAATGTCCATAAAGAGTGAAAACGACGAGTTTTTGGTCATGACTCTCAAGCATTGTATCGGGTTTTATGCCCGTTTTAAATCGACCTAGAACCCCAAAACTATGGTCAATAGCTCATGAAAATGGCCATAAAGCGCAAAACCTGTGAGCTTTTGGTCATAACTCTCAAGCATTGTATCGGGTCGTATGGTTGTTGTAAATCGCCCAAGAAGCCCAAAACTATGGGCAATAGCTCATGGAAATGGCCATAAAGCGCAAAAAGGGAGAGTTCTAGGGCGATTTTTAGGTTTTTTGGGGTTTAGGGTCTAGGTTTTAGGCTTTAGGGTGTGGGTTTTAGGGTTTAGGCTCTAGGGTCTAGGTTTTAGGGTTTTTGGTCATAAATCTCAAACATGTAGCTAGGGTTATGGTTGTTTTAAATCTCCCTAGAACCCAAAACTATGGGCAACCTCATGAACATGGCCATACAGCGCGAAAACGACGAGTTTTTGGTCATAACTCTCAAACATGTATCAGGTCTTACGATCGTTGTAAATCGCCCTCGAACCCCAAAACTGTGGGAAAATAGCTCATGATAATGGCCATAAAGCGCAAAAACAATGAGTTTTTTGTCATAAATCTCAAACATGTATTTGGTCTTACCGTCGTTGTAAATCGCCCAAGAGGCCCAAAACTATGGGCAATAGCTCATGAAAACGGCCATAAAGCATGAAAACGATGATTTTTTGGTCATAACTCTCAAACATGTATCTAGTCTTACGGTCATTGTAAATCGCCCTAGAACCCCAAAACTATGGTTAATAGCTCATGAACATGGCCATTAAGAGTGAAAACGACGAGTTTTTGGTCATAACTCTCAAGCATTATATCGAGTCTTACGCTCATTGTAAATCGCCCTAGAACCCCAAAACTATGGTCAATAGCTCATGAAAATGGACATAAAGCGCAAAAAACGGCGAGTTTTTCGTCATCAATCTCAAACATGTATTGGGTCTTACGGTCATTCTAAATCGCCCAAGAAGCCGAAAACTATGGGCAATAGCTCATGAAAACGTCCATAAAGCGTGAAAACGATGAGTGTTTGGTCATAACTCTCAAACATGTATCGGGTCTTATACTCTATATACATTGCCCTAGAACGCCCAAACTATGGTCAATTGCTCATGAAACGGCCACAAAGTGCAAAAACGGCAAGTTTTTTCTCATAAATCTGAAACATGTTTTTGTTTTTACGGTCGGTGTAAATCGCCCAAGAAGCCCAAAACTATGGGCAATATCTCATGAAAACGGACATAAAGCGCGAAAACGACGAGTGTTTGGTCATAACTCTCAAACATGTATCGGGTTTTATGCTCTATATAAATCGCCCAAGAACGCCCGAACTATGGTCAATAGCTCATGAAAATGGCCATAAAGTGCAAAAACGGCGAGCTTTTGGTCTTAAATCTCAAACATGTATTTGGTCGTATGGTTGTTGTAAATCGCCCAAGAAGCCTAAAACTATGGGCAATAGCTAATGAAAATGGCCATAAAGCACGAAAACGACGAATTTTTGGTCATAACTCTCAAACATGTATCTAGTTTTACGGTCATTGTAAATCGCCCTAGAACCGCAAAACTATGGTTAATAGCTCATGAAAATGGCCATAAAGAGCGAAAACGACGAGTTTTTGGTCATAACTCACAAGCATTATATCGAGTCTTACGCTCATTGTAAATTGCCCTAGAACCCCAAAACTATGGTCATTAGCTCATGAAAATAGCCATAAAGCGCAAAAACGTCGAGTTTTTGGTCATAAATCTCAAACATGTATTGGGTCTTACGGTCGTTCTAAACCACACAAGAAGCCCAAAACTATGGGCAATAGTTCATGAAAATGGCCATAAAGCGTGAAAACGATGAGTTTTGGTCATAACTCTCACACATGTAGTAGGTCTTACGATCATTGTAAATTAACCTTGAACCCTAAAACTCTAGGCAATAGCTCATGAAAACATCCATAAAGCACGAAAACAACGAGTGTTTGGTCATAACTCTCAAACATGTATCGGGTCTTATGATCTATATACATTACCCTAGAACGCCCAAACTATGGTCAATAGCTCATGAAATGGCCATAAAGTGCAAAAATGGCAAGGTTTTTCTCATAAATCTGAAACATGTTTTTGTTTTTACGGTCGTTGTAAATCGCCCAAGAAGCCCAAAACTATGGGCAATATCTCATGAAAACGGACATAAAGCGCGAAAACGACGAGTGTTTGGTCATAACTCTCAAACATGTATCGGGTTTTATGCTCTATATAAATCACCCAAGAACGCCCAAACTATGGTGAATAGCTCATGAAAATGCCCATAATGTGCAAAAACGGCGAGTTTTTGGTCATAAATCTCAAACATGTATTTGGTCTTATGGTTTTTGTAAATCGCTCATGAAGCCTAAAACTATGGGCAATAGCTAATGAAAACGGCCATAAAGCACGAAAACGACGAATTTTTGGTCATAACTCTCAAACATGTATCTAGTTTTACGGTCGTTCTAAATAGCCCAAGAAGCCCAAAACTATGGGTAATAGCTCATGAAAATGGCCATAAAGCGCGAAACCGACGAATTTTAGGTCATAATTCTCAAACATGTAGCTAGTCTTACGGGCGTTTTAAATCTCCCTAGAACCCCAAAACTATGGTTAATAGCTCATGAACATGGCCATATAGCGCGAAAACGATGAGTTTTTGGTCATAACTCTCAAACATGTATCAGGTCTTATGGTCGTTGTAAATCGCCCTCGAACCCCAAAACTGTGGGGAATAGCTCATGAAAATGGCCATAAAGCGCAAAAACGACACGTTTTTTGTCATAAATCTCAAACATGTATTTGGTCTTAGGGTCGTTGTAAAACGCCCAAGAAGCCCAAAACTATGGGCAATAGCTCATGAAAACGGCCATAAAGCACGAAAACGGTGATTTTTTTGGTCATAACTCGCAAACATGTATCTAGTCTTACTGTCATTGTAAATCGCCCTAGAACCCCAAAACTATGGTTAATAGCTCATAAAAATGGCCATAAAGAGCGAAAACGACGAGTTTTTGGTCATAACTCACAAGCATTATATCGAGTCTTACGCTCATTGTAAATTGCCCTAGAACCCCAAAACTATGGTGGGCGAAAGTATGCGTGGACACGAGCTGGCTCGGGCTGGCTCGAGCCGAGCCTGAGAAAAGCTAGGGCTAGAGCTGGCGAGCTCGAGCCAGCTCGGCAGTGAGGGCGAGCTGCCTCCAGGGGCTCGGCTCGAGCCAGCCACGAGCTCGCGAGCTGGGCACGCCCAGGTGAGAGGAAACGATCCTTGTAGCTGTTTTCTTCCAGTTTTTTGCACATTTGGCCATTAAAATTGAAGATCCAGTCATCCAAACTAAATTCTACGAAAGGAGATTAAAGAAATTCAAATATATATGAATCCATTCCAACCATAAAACTGGAAAATTGCAACAAGCAACAAATTAACAATCATGGAAAGGATGCCAAGCTCACACCAAGCTTTCATGTACTCCCTCCGATCCATATTACTCGAATTTGTCTAAATTTGAATGTATCTAGACATGTTTTAGTACTAGATACATCCGAATATAAATAAATCCAAGTCAACTAATGTGGGCCGGAGGGAGAAGCTGTTTTCTTCCAGTTTTTGTTTTGCACATTTCTCCATTGAAATTGAAGATCAACTAGTGGATCTACACATTTCCCCATTGAAATTGAAGATCAACGGAGGTACCTTGCTGCCACGCGCTCGCCGCTCGATCTACTGGGGACTCGCGGAGAGGGGTGTGGCGGAGAAGGGCCGTGTGGAGGAGAGCCGGAGAGGGGCGTGGTGGAGAGGCGCGACAACCGACGAGGTTGAGGCGCCAGCCTGGGCGCGGCGGGCGGCAGCGACGGCGCCCAGTTCCCCTTCCTCGACCTAGCAGCGACCTGGAGACGCCGACCTGGGGAGGACCCACGAGTCCACGACGTGCCTGGCTCTTGTCTGGCCATATCTCGGGCCAAATCCTTCCAACCCAACTCTATACACCAGCCCTATTCAAGGTCGAAAAAAAACGCGAGCTGGACGAGATTGACCGGGCCGAGCCCGAGCCAGACCGAGCTGGCCGCGGTCCACCTTTCCAGGCTCGACTCAGTCCAGCGTCTCCAGCGGGCCGAGCGTAGTGCCAGGCCGCCGAAACTCGGGCCGAGCCGGCCAGACCGAGTTTTATGTCTAGAAATAGGCGGAAGCTTGGCCGCAGCGGCGCGGCTAGGGTTTGGTGGGGAGAGCCGGCGGTGGCAGCATCGCCAAGGGAGGGGCGGCGGCGGCTCGGCTAGGGTTTAGGATCTGTTAGGCTGATACTATGTAGAGAGATTGCACATCTCCAATAGGGCCGGCTGTCACGTATATATATAGAAGGCATACAGATTACAAGTCTTGGTGTATAAGGAAACTACCAAGAAGACCTATACATATCCGTATATCTCAACACGTAGCAACGCATGGACCCGTGTGTGCTAGTACATAAATAATATATGAACCCCAGTTAAAACTAGGATATGCGTCAGCGTCACCTACGACGTCCTCCTCCGTGATGGTAGTAGCGCTGTGGTAGTAACTTGTTTGTATAATTCCATTGCCTTGTCCATAACCTTGGGCTGTGAGAGACACATACATCTTTCCTTGCTAGTAGGATAGAAAGATGTGAGGTATTCTATCAATGTGGCATCGTACTCCATCTCTGCTGCCGTCTGCCAAACCTTGAATGCAATGCGTGGATCAATTCCTGCAGCAGCAAGCAGCATTATCCCAATGTGATCCGCTTCTAACTCTTTTCTACATATACATGCAAGAAACATATCATGCATATCTTCCAACAACATGAACATAATGCCCAGATAAAAAGACAGAGAACATTATTGTACATGCTCCATCGTTTATTTATGGACAATGTTACTGATGTTTATGAAGAATGTGATTGAGATGAAGCTTAATTAACTAACCTTCTTTGTTGGAAGGACGACATGAGGGGTACTTCATAGAGAAATACGAAGGGAGATACGAGGAGGCTCAAGCTTGACATTCCCTTGTGGATCTTAAGTAGCCAGTCGTATATCCCTGATGTGTGTCTTGCCATAACATGCCCAATCTGTATAAAAAGAAAAGTGAAGTTAGTTGTAACTAATAAGTAAGGTTGCACCTACCCACACAAGCAGCAAGATCTTGTCCATCGATTCAATAAGGAAAACCCGGCTATATGTAATGTGCACCTCATGCGCGAGTGAGACGGCGATCTCGGCATCCTTCTCAAAGTGGTGGAGCAATCCAGTGTAGACGACAATCCTGCCGGCTCCCGGGAGACACTTTGGGGTGATCTTCTCTTCGTCTACGAGGACGATCACCTCCCAGTCGAGCATGTTCATCCACTGTAGCTCTTGGTGGGAAGACCTCGACGTCCGTGCTGCCTTGGCCTCCGAGAGGGGGAGGTTGCGGTGTGCGGCACGGATGATCTTTTGGGCGATGCGCTGGACACGGACGGCGTCGGGGCAGCTGGGGTCGAGAATCTCGGTGGCGTGCTCAGGGCCGGCTCTGGACCATGGCAACCTTGTGCCATGGCCAAGGGCCCATGCCGACGGGGCCCATAATTTACTAGTTCTCTAAACTATAAAGCCTATATATCTCTAGAAAAAAGACACTGTCCAAGCGGCTATCCAGAAAGCTCGAGCGGAGACGAACGAGAACGACTCGTAGTCGAAACGGCACGATCGACGCCGGTTGCAGCTTGGACTCCTTCTTCGCTAAATTTGCACGATAATTTGCTGTCAGCGCATGAGATCTTCAATTCATTACAGCCGTAAATTGTTATCCAAATGTCTCAATTGCCTATCGGATCCTTTTGACTTCACCTATAACTGTGGCCTCAGCTGAAAAAAGTTTTTCTAAAATATAGCTACAAAAGAACCGTTTAAGGTTAACTATATTACAAGACAGATTGAATGGCTTGGCTACGTGTTGTATTGAGAAGGATATATTGGACAGCATTAATTTTGATGGTGTCCTCGATGACTTTGCATCTAGAAATGCACGAAGAATCTTTTTTCGAAGCACTGAAGCTTAATTGTCGATGAACTCATTGGAGGCTGTTTTTTTTTTTGGTATTCGCTAGCATGGAGTACTTGTTATGTTTTCCTGCCATTTTTAATTTTTTCTATCTAAATATCACAATACTTTAGTTCTTGATAATTATTTATAGACATCTCAACTATGAACATGTGTGGTTATATGTTTTTAAATATTTTACAACTAAAATTGGCACATATATCGTCTACATATCTAGTTATTGTCATTAGGGGCTATTTTTTGACTTCGCCCAAGGGCCTGAAAAATATAGAGCCGTCTCTGGGCGTGCTCCTCCTTTAATTTGGCGAAAAGGGCCTCTTCACACTCCCGCGTCTCTTGATGAGAGAGCATCGCCAAGTGGGTGCGTCCGGTGAACGGCTCGCCGTACCTGCGGCGGGCGGCGGCGTACACTCCAGCGGCGGCGAGGGCCAGCGCCACAGCTACCGTCGCCATGCCACGTACGGGGCAGCCGGTAAGTGACGGGTAATCTGATTTGATTTCCACAGGCGCACACACTACCCGGTGCTTTCTTGTATTGATTGGCAAGAACGTGGGTACATGCAGATATATATAAGCAGGACTAGGTGACCGACTCGGACTAGTAGGACTACAAGCAGTCGGAAACTAACTCCCACTCATATTCGGACTCGAACATGACGCCCAACCGCTGGTCGACCCGTTTCAGAAAAACTCAGTGGCCTCGCTGGCCCAACGGGTATCCGGGGCTGACCTAAAATTTAACAATTAAGTTAGATTTGTTGTTAAAAGTATTTGGTAATTCTCGAATTTTATAACAAAATTTCTAGCATATTTTGTAACAAACTTATTAGCATATTCTTTATTGGATTTGGCTGATCTTGCGATGTACTCCGTCCGTAAAATTTCCGATGAGAGACGACCTATGTCCCAAGTCGTTTAGTTGTCTGTTTCCGGCCTCCCTGTGCCATTATGGTGGATGCCTCTCTTTTGGGCGGCGTTCGACCATCGGCCAGAGGCTCGAGTCGTACGTGTTGGCCTCCAAGGTGGACGGCCTGATCCGTGGGGTGGCCACGTTATGCATGCGAATCACGGGATGACGGCGAGGCGGAGCCGCGTGATATGGCCCGTCGTGGGGAGGTTGGTTTTCCTATGTGGTGATGGCGCCCTCGCTCGCCGAGCAGCAAGTGCTTGTGCTAGAGGATTTGAAGACCGCTGGCGCAACAGGTCTTTTTAGCCTTTCGGCTGCTAGTGTGGTGGTGTGGAGGAAGATTGGCTGCGGCGAAAGCTGACGACGCGGTGTTCGCCGACGTCGCTCTCCTCTTGGGGGTCATCATGGAGCTCTTCGAACTCACCTTTCAGTTCAAATCTTCGGATCAAGACCTAGACTTTGTAGTGCAAGGTCGGACAACAACGTTGCTCTAGCATCACTTCCCCTCTTAATGGTGCCGTCTTCAGAATTGTAATAACCCACGTGCTCTCTCCAGGATGGACTTTAACGACTTTGTGGACAAACTGGTGTGTTGTGGCATCGAATGTAGTGAAAGACGCAGCGCGGCGTATCGAGGTATCGGCAGTTGACGCGTGATGATAGATGTGCGCAGGGCGGGTGGTGCTGTTTGGCGTCGTGGTGGTGTCGACGGCAGAACTGGCACGGTCAATACTACGTGAAGATGTCTGCAATGACTTCTAGAGCGTGCGCCCTTGTGCACAACGAGGGCTTTTAGATGTGGTGTATATGTGCGAGGTCAGGTGTTGGTTTGTATCATGGATACCACCCTCATAAGTCTTGTAGGTGTAGTGACGGTTGTCGTCAGGTCGGTGGCTTCAGATTGATCTTTTATAATGGTCTTGTAAGATTTTGTTGAGTAGTCTAATAAAAAAGATTTGTGCATTTTTTTGTGAAGAGGATAGGTTGTCAAAGTCCATATCCAAAAAAAATAATCTAAAACGGTTACTTTGCCTTTCATTTTTGAGGATGATATAGTACGATGCATTTTTTTAGAGTATGATATACCAATGGTTTTTTCTCCACGGCTGAATTTTGAAATCAAGCAGATACTTCTAATGTAATTTTCACAGCAGCAAATCAAACCATCAGTTCGAGCACGAAATGAATCCGATTCAAGTGGTTGAAAAAAATATACTCCTACTTTCGATTAATGCACATGCGCATATTCAGATCATGCAGTGTCATGGAAATGGCCACGACACTTGCTACCAGAGGTAGCGATTGAGTAGATTGGGGCAAGGGCAAGTGAGCCATCTGCGGATCAGGATTGACGAGACTCAGGGATTTACCAATGTCCAACCCCCCCCCCCCCCCCCCGGTAGGGTAAAGAGCCTACTTCCTGCTAGATGTATCTCTATGGGATTACAAGAGAGGTCGAGCTCGACAATGAGGACAGTGAGTCGCCTCTATAGGGTGTATCAAAGTGTATCCTTGTATCCTTGTATCCTTGTAGAGGGTACCGTAGGGAGACTTATATAGTGCTACCTCGTTAGGGTTTATATGGATATAACTGAATCGGTTAAGGCTTCAGTGATCTTTAACCTAATCCGACTGGGCCTAGATATGCTTCTAAGCCTTTTGCATCCATTGGGCATGCTCTTGGGTACCAATGCTTCTAGTCGCCGTTCCAGTGAGCCCACTCGTCGTGGGCCTGGTCCATCGAATCCTCCTCCCGGGCATACCCCGTTTGGCATATCCCTATTAGTAGTCCCCGTGTGCATCAAGGGTTCGGCGGAGGCTTCAACATGGCAGTCGGAATAGGCGAGTCCGAGTGGACGCCCAGTCGAATCGGTGACGAACTCCTCCAATGAAGGGAGAAGCCGCGGGCTCGACGCATTCGCGAGTCGCATTCCAATCGCATTGTGTCTCGAATAAACCTTCTCAAAAATTACCTATCATGTCCGAGGTTTCATGGCTTTCAGGCCGAAAGACCAATGTTATGGTTAGAATCGCGACATAGTTTGTGATAATGTGCCCATATTGTGCACGCTTATGCATCTTGGGACGACGAACAATGTTGCAGTAGGAATTTTTCCTTTCCGTCGCACAGAAAAGCCATTTTCCATTATCCGAGCGGCAAGAACGGGGCGTTTTGTGAAGCAACCACCAAATGAAAGTTTCAAAATGGGACAACCCGATTTTTATAAAATACTAGACCACCTTACATGCACAGTGTTCCAACCAGGTTATCTTGAACCTTTCCGTCCATCCGTCGTGAAAAAGACAAATTCCTGCCGAATCGGTAGGAAGTGGGTCAGATTTGAACTACAGGTACATGATCCAATGCTCATGATTTTTTGAAAAAATCATTTTTAGACTCACATATCATATTTCTTCAGAGATCCAGTGCAAGTTTCATGGCTCACAATATCCTATCAAGTCCGAGGTTTCATGGCTTTTAGTCTAAGCGACTAATGCTATGGCCAGAATTGTGGTATAGTTTGTGATCATGTGCTCATATTGTGCATGCATGTGCATCTTGGGATGGCGAATAATGTTGTAGGAGGAACTTTTCCTATTCGTCGTACCGAAATGCCATTTTTCATTTTCTAAGTACCCAAATCTGGGTGTTTTGTGAAGCAACCATCAAATGGCTAATTCAAAATGCTACCACCCCATTTTTCAAATATACTAGACCACCTTTTTGTCCACACTAGCAACCATCAAAGTTTCCCAACCGGGGTATCTCAAACCTTTTTGTCCACACTTGGTCAAAAAGACAAATTCTTGCAGACTCGATAGGAAGTGGGTCCGATTTGAACCACAAGTATATGATTTAAAGCTCGTGATTTTTTGCAAAACTCATTTTTAGGTTCACACTATGCTGTTTTATTAGAGATCCAATGCAAGTTTAGCGAGGCTTAGCCCCGAGTTAAGAATCTTCGTGCCACCATAGTTTGAAACATGTATAAGAAATTCAAAAACGATCCAAACAATATAAAACCTAGTTGAATTCAAAATGGGCATAAGAATCATCCATTTCACTCCTCGAAAATATTGAATTCAAAACCCTAGTTTCAAAATCTTATTTTGAAATATGATATTGTCCCTTTTTTTTCCCAGAAAATATGATATTGTCCCTACTACGGACTAATATGGGATTACCAAATCTACTATTGTAAAATAGTCAAAGTATTTCTAATTAACACCCTTAGTTTATCTACTAAATTTTATAAAAATTTAGAGATAAAAAACAATTATTTTGGACTTCTTATGAAAAAGATACAAAAGAATTAAGAAAACACAAAATAGAAAAATGAAAAGAAGAAAAAAAGCCTAACTAGACCAGCCGAGTTGGCCCGGCTGTAATTTACCATGCACAAGTTCAAGAGGCCCAAGAAGAACTTGTCTACTTCGTGGGCCGAACCTAATCAACAGCCGAGGCTAAGGCCCAACAGACAAAATCAATGTTAATATACGTTGCGCGCGGAGCTGAGACAACAAACCTAGTATGCCGTGGTGGTTGCCAGCGCTCTAGGAGGGAGGGACGTCGCGTGTTCGAACCCTTCCAGTGGAAATTTTTTGGCGATTCCTAATTAGGACTCGGTCGTGGGGCCGCTCTATCAGGTCGGGCGTGGGGCCGCGCCTGTGGGGCCTTTCTGTCAGGTCGGCGTGAGGCCTGAGTGGGGCCTTTCTGTCAGGTCGGCGTGAGGCCTGAGTGGGGCCTTCCTGTCAGGTCATGGGTCCATCTTGTCAGCTAGGTTGTGGCAAATAATTAACACATAGACAAATATTAACATGTGGACATTCCACGTATGCAAAAAATGACACGTAGACATGACAGGTATGTCCAACTGCTGATGTGGCCGACTATTCATGTCAATAAATTCGATTTAGACATTACGACGATTTAAATTGGTCATAATATGCTACAAGTAAGATACTAAGCCGTATTGCGCAGACTATGACGATTTCATCTGATGAAATTATGACGATTTCAACACAAAACGTCGTAATTGTATATGGTTTTGACCTCTCCAAATGGCCTATGACCATCTTGTGTGAAATCGTCATAGATTTATGACGATTTCATTTTGCGTCACTACGAGAAGGTCACAAATGAACACATTTCTTGTAGTGGCGATCCTATACGGGAGAGGGCGAATAAGGTTTTTGGGAAGCGCTCCGCGTGACTGCTCGTGTTCTGCATCACGTCTCGTCTTCCATTCAAGTCAGGCGGTGCTGCCTATCGTCGTCTTCGCCGCCGTCTGCTTCGATCAATCTTCCCCAAGGTTACTGCTGCGACTACTGCAATCGAACGGTACGTGCGACGTGCTACTGCCTGGTTATTCATCATGTTCTGCGAGTACATGTTTAGCTGTTGCCTGTTTCCGTTCATCTTGTTGTCTAGTACATCTAGTATGTTCGAGTTACATGTGCTAGTAGCTGCTATTGTCATGTTTAATATTCTGGAATTAATCACGAAAATTGTGCCTAATTATCCAACAATCCAAAAACCTTATTATAGGCAATTTTCCGAGATAAACATGGGACACTTGGCCGATGCGATGAAGCCGGAAAAGTTTACCGGTGTTCATTTTAAGAGGTGGCAGTATAAGACCACTATGTGGCTACAAAATCTGAAAGTATTCGAGGCTAGTGAGGGTTTACCTGAAGGAACTATATCTGAACAAGATCAGAACAAGTTCAAGGAAACCAATCTTGCCTTTGTGGGATGCATTCTGAGTGTTCTTGACAACAAGCTGTCTGATGTGTACATGCACTTCAAAGATGGCAAAGAGCTCTGGGAGGCACTGAACGCTAAGTTCAGTGTAACAGATGCTGGCAGTGAACTGTACATCATGGAGAACTTTCACGATTACAGGATGGTTAACAACCGTTCTGTAGTCGAACAAGCTCATGAGATACAGTGTTTTGCCAAGGAGCTTGAAATCCTTAAGTGTAACTTACCCGACAAGTTTGTGGCTGGGTGCATCATTACAAAGTTGCCTTCTTCATGGAGGAACTTCGCCACAACTCTCAAGCATAAGAGGCAAGAGATATCGGTTGAAAACCTGATAGCGTCTCTTGATGTTGAGGAGAAGGCTCGGGCCAAGGACACTGCTGAGAAAGGAGGCGAGGGTCAGTCCAGTGCCAATATGGTGCAGAAGAAGACCTTCGGCAAGAACAAAGGGAACTATAAGCCCTCCTTCAACAAGCCTGAAAAGACTACAACCTTCAAGAAGAAGAAGAAGCCGAACAAGGCCGAGCTATGTTGCTTTACCTGTGGAGAGCTCGGGCACTTTTCGAAGGACTGCCCAGAATGTGCAGATCGTAAAGGAAAAAAGGGAAGACTGTCAACGTCGTGACTGCTAGCAATGCTGATGGGTATGGTAATCTATTTACTATTCTTTTAGTTTTTCAATCACCATGTTGGTGGATTGATACGGGTGCTAATATTCATGTGTGTGCTGACATCTCTATGTTCACTTCTTATCAGGTCGCTCGGGATTCATCCGTCCTAATGGGGAATGGGTTACATGCTTCTATTCGTGGTGTTGACACGGTGGATCTGAAGTTCACTTCGGGAAAGATCGTGCAGCTGAAGAACGTGCAGCATGTCTCTTCCATGAACAAGAATCTCGATAGCGGCTCCCTTCTATGCAGAGATGGGTTTAAGGTTGTTTTTGAGTCTAATAAAGTCATTGTGTCGAGACATGAACAATTTATTGGTAAAGAATATGAGTGCGAAGGGTTGTTCCGCTTTTCACTTTCATAATTTTGTAATAAGTCCGTAAACCATATTTGTGGCGGTGTTAATGATGATACCAGTGTTTGGCATTCTCGTTTATGTCACATTAATTTTGGTTTGATGTCCAAGTTGTCCAATATGAGTTTAATTCCGAATTTCACTATTGCCAAAGGTTCCAAGTGCCATAGTTGTCTGCAATCAAAGCAACCTCGAAAGCCTCACAAGGCAGCCAAGGAGAGAAACTTGGCACGTCTGGAGCTCATACATTCTGATCTTTGTGAGATGAATGGTGTGTTGACAAAAGGTGAAAAGAGATATTTCATGACTTTCATTGATGATGCGACTAGATACTGCTATGTTTATTTGTTGCGCACAAACTATGAAGCTTTAGATTACTTTAAAATTTATAAATCCGAAGTTGAAAATCAACTAGAGAGAAAGATCAAACGTCTTAGGTCGGATCGTGGTGGTGAATATTTTCCCAAAATCTTCGATGAATTCTGTGTGGAACATGGCATTATTCATGAAAGGACGCCTCCCTACTCGCTCAATCAAACGGGGTTGCCGAGAGGAAAACCGCACGCTGACTGACTTGGTGAATTCCATGTTAGCCACCGCTGGTTTATCTAAGGCATGGTGGGGGGAGGCCTTGTTGATAGTGTGTCATGTCCTGAATAGAGTTCCTAACAGGAATAAAGATAATACCCCTAATGAGGAGTGGGCTGGGAGAAAACCATCACTTTCTTACTTGCGCACTTGGGGGTGTTTGGCTAAGGTCAACATACCGATTCCTAAGAAATGCAAACTTGGACCTAAGACAGCGGATTGTATCTTTCTAGGATATGTTCCGTGGAGTATAGGCTATAGATTTCTAGTGGTTAAGTCTAAGGTTCCTGATATGCATGTTGATACTATAATGGAATCTCGTGATGCAACATTCTTTGAGAATATGTTTCCTATGAAAGATATGCATATCACTGCTAGAATTTCTTCTGAAATACTTCCTGAAACTAGTGCATCTAGTGAGAATTTTGAGCAACCATGCGAGGAAGAAGTCCTAGAGAAGGATGACAATGAAGCTCCTACACGGAGTAAGAGACAGAGGGTTGCAAAATCCTTTTGGAGATGATTTCATTGTGTACCTTGTGGATGATACTCCCACTTCCATTGCAGAGGCATATGCATCTCCTGATGCAGATGATTGGAAAGAAGCTGTTAACGAGATGGACTCGACTCTTTCTAATGGAACTTGGGAACTATCAGAACGACCCCATGGTTGTAAGCCTGTGGGTTGCAAGTGGGTGTTCAAGAAGAAGCTAAGTCTTGATGGTACTATTGAAAAGTACAAGGCTCGGCTTGTAGCAAAAGTTTACACCTAGAGAGAAGTGAAGATTACTTTGACACCTATTCACGCGTTGCTAGACTGACCACCATTCGAGTACTACTATCCCTGGCTGCCACTTATGGTCTTATCGTTCATCAAATGGACGTTAAGACAACTTTCCTCAATGGAGAGTTGGAAGAGGAGATCTATATGGATCAGCTTGATGGGTTTGTGGTAAAAGGTGAATAGAGAAAGGTGTGCAAGTTGTTAAAATCTTTATATGGCCTGAAGCAAGCACCTAAGCAATGGCATGAGAAGTTTGACAGAACATTAACTTCTGTTGGCTTTGTCGTTAATGAGGCTGACAAGTGCGTCTACTATAGCCATGGTGGGGGCGAAGGTGTTATATTATGTTTTTACGTGGATGATATCCTTATCTTTGTTACAAACATGAATGTGATAAATGAAGTTAAGTCCTTTCTGTCAAAGAGCTTTTATATGAAAGATCTGGGAGAAGCTGATGTTATTCTGAATATCAAGCTGATTAAGCACGAGAGTGGGATTACTTTGACGCAATCACACTATGTTGAGAAGATCTTGAGCCGTTTCGGTTTTGTTGATGGCAAGTATTCCCCAACACCTTATGATCCCAGTGTGACATTAAGAAAAAACAATAAAGAGTCGAAAGAACAATTGAGATACTCTCAAATCGTTGGCTCACTCATGTACTTAGCTAGCATGACGAGACCCGACATCTCTTTTGCTGTGAGCAAGTTGAGTAGGTTCATGTCTAACCCGGGTACTGAACAATGGTGTGCACTTGAAAGGGTCATGCGCTATTTATGTGGTACAATGAGCTATGAGATACACTATTCGGGGCATCCAGCGGTGCTCGAATGATATAGTGATGCGAACTGGATCTCGGATGTAGATGAACTCTACGCCACTAGCGGGTATGTATTTACCTTTGGAGGTGGCGCGGTATCATGGAGATCTTGATAACAAACCATATTGACAAGGTCGACTATGGAAGCAGAACTTGCTGCTTTAGACACAACCACTGTAGAGTCAGAATGGCTGCGTGAACTCTTGATGGACTTGCCGGTGATTGAGAAACCTATACCGGCCATCATCTTGAATTGTGACAATCAAACTGTTATTGTCAAAGTGAACAATTCTAAGGATAACGCGAAGTCATCAAGAGACGTCAAGAGACGTTTGAAGTCTGTCAGGAAATTGAGAAACTCCGGAGTAATTACTGTTACGTATATTCAAACTGACAAAAACCTGGCAGATCCCTTTACAAAGGGACTAACACGAAACATGATAGAAAGTGCATCGAGAGAGATGGGTTTGAGACCCATGGATGTTACACAGTAGTGGTAACCCAACCTTTTTGATCGGAGATCCCGTGAATTAGGACCTAGGAAGAACAAGCTAGTGGTGTGACGGAGGAGAGTATTAAACAACCCTCTTTATCTGAAGATGTACAGCTCTCAAAAAGCTGTAACGCAGGTTGGCAACATGCCTTAATGTGTTTCTGCTGGCTATGATTAGCAAATATGCTGTCCTACAGAGTATTCTTGAAAGAACACACCGATACGAGTTCCGATTATTAAACGTTGCAATCTATGAGATTTGGGTGATCTCTAGTAAACTCATGAAGAGACCAAGTAGTATGACGCATATGCTACACCCGCGGGGTAGGCTACTGGTAGCCAGGTACTAATTATGACTTTGTGTGAAATCTGAAAGCACCAAACTTGCAATTCAAGGTTCGTCCATTGTTCAAGTTGATGATAGACGTAGCTCAAGGTTCTAGGCGGAAGTTCAACTTAACAGTCTCTGCTGAAACACTGGTATATAAACAAGTAGGGATGATTGGCAAATCTTCAAATGGGCATTTGAGATCTGGTGGGGGATTGTTAGAAATAATGGGCTAAATAAAATAAGCCCATATAGATTTCAGATTTTCCCTAAATCTCAAAGCCCATGTTTGTGGCAGCTCACATGTGTTTGGGCCCATGTTTGGGACAGCTCATATGGGAGTGGAGTGGGAGCTAAAGTTTAGTCCCACATGGAAAGTTGGAGGAGAGTTACACCACCTTATAAGGTGGAGTGGTTCATCACTTAGTAAAGTGAGTGAGAAGAGGAGAGCTACACGCGCGCTCCTCCTCCGACGACGCCACTCGCACACACCGCACTGCACCGCACCGCACCGCCCTGCCCGCCCGTCCCGTCCCGTCCCTGTGAGGTTTTGACAGACGTGTCAACAGTTAGCCTATTCGGGTCGCTCCCGGATCGTGGGCTACTGTAACCGACCCGAGCGTGCGCTACGTGGACTCGGCCCACGTTCGCTTTCGTTAGGGTTTCCTGAGCCGCTCTATAGAAAGTGCTGCGCGGCTACCGCCACAGACAACGACCGAACCAATCTAGGGTTTGCCAACCTCTCTACTTGCGCCGCCATCTTAGTCTACTCCATCCCGCTTGCTGGCGTGCACCGGCGGACGGGAGAGCAGGTCTTAGGAACCACTCGCCTTTGCGATCCTCTACGGGAGAGGGCGAATAAGGTTTTTGGGAAGCGCTCCGCGCGACTGCTCGAGTACTGCATCACGACTCGTCTTCCATCCAAGTCAGGCGGTGCTGCCTATCATCGTCTTCTCCGCCGTCTGCTTCGATCAATTTTCCCCAAGGTTACTGCTGCGACTACTGCAATCGAACGGTACGTATGACGTGCTACTGTCTGGTTATTAATCATGTTCTGCGAGTACATGTTTAGCTGCGGCCTGTTTCCGTTCATCTTGTTGTTTACTACATCTAGTATGTTCGAGTTACATGTGCTAGTAGCTGCTATTGTCATGTTTAATATTCTGGAATTAATCGCGGAAATTGTGTCTAATTATCCAACAGCTCAGTGAGTACACGCACGAACAAAGGTGGATATACCAAAGATATAGGGGAATCACCTGCCAATCTTAGCGAAGAGCCTCTAACAATGTCTCGTCACAGTAAAAATTCCTTCCTAGACTTTTTTTTTGATAATGGGTGTTTTATTACTTAATAGGTTTAAACATGACACCAGTTGCTGCATAACTGGGATGCACACAGCCGACACAATATCCAAATCCAGCATAAAAGGTAAAACAAGGTGAATTACAAGAATCATCAGAGTCAAGAAACGCCTATATGGGTGTAGGGCCGAACCTGAGATCACGCTACCTTCCATATCGGAAAAAATACCCCTCGCCGTATCCTCCAATTGTACATAGACCTCCGTGAATAGGTCTCTCCACTCCACAAGATGTAGTGCCGAACCTGAGATCACGCTACCTTCCATATCGGAAAAAAATACCCCTCGCCGTATCCTCCAATTGTACACAGACCTCCGTGAATAGGTCTCTCCACTCCACAAGATGTAGTGGTGATCACAAATGTAAAGTAATGGTGCATCGGTAGATAACCTATAGATAACCTACATAAGAGAAGACGATTCATATTTAAAATCCTTATCATTCGTATATAGCCACAACGATCAAATTATGGCAAACGCTCAGAATAAAAATTCCTTGCTGGACATTAGTCACGATAAAAACCCCGACGCTTCGCATTGTACCATCCCCACACAAGCTACTTGATGCACAAAAAATAGGCACTCGATCCATGGCCGGGTTGTCTAGTTACATGTCATGATTGGCTTCGCCCAATTTAACGATATGATGCCAGGATGGGCAATGTCAAGATTGGATTTATCTCATAGGCTGTCACATCTACCAATCACGTTGTAGTAGGCGGTGGCTCATTAATCCGTCACTGAATCCGCTTGCTAGGTGTACACACTATCGTACCATTTCCAGCAGCTACCGTAAAACAGCCATTCTTACTGCTTCCTTCCCCACCCCTTCCTACTGCTTCCTTCCCCCGCCCCACTGTGGGTGATTCTAGCCGTTAGCGGCAATTCCTGGTATATCACATTGATTCCTTCCCCTGCCGACGGCTTCCCTGCCTGATTTTGGCCCCGCAAGAAAACCCTAGCTGTCGGTAGCTGATGGGATGCCGCCTCATGCTCGCAGCCCCAATGGTTGTCTAAGCGTCCATGGTCAGGCCGTCCTTTTCTCGGTGGAGATTGCATACTGGGAGAATCGGCTCTAGCTCGGGAAGTTTGACACGCCCGAGCTCGCGGCCCGCGCCTTCAACATTGCTGCATGGCGGGTCAGACAGTTGCGCTGGATGATGAACTATTTGCATGCAAAAGTCTCGCCGAGACCGATATGCTGGCGCCAGAGGTCGCTACGCCATCGCCGATGCTAAGAGGGACCACAATTGGGCACTACAGTAGATCGCGGTTCACGAAGCCGACAAGAGGAGGATGGCTCACTACTTGGAGGTGCATCCAGAGGAGGTGAAATCTGATCTCGACTACTACGCGAGGAAAGAGGATGCGGTGCAGAAGAAGAATAGAAAGGATAAGAAGTAAAAGCAACGTCCAGGCTCGTCGAAGTGCCCGGTGCCATTGGATTCATACGATGAAAAGGGGATTCAAACGATGACGAGGGGCATCTTAAATTTCTCTACTGTCCTATCTTAGGCATCTGAAAAAACAGAAGAAGCAGACTGCATGCCGCAAAACCAAAACCAGGTGCCCTATTATTGGGCACATGTTGGAGATCCTCTTATTGCAGTTATCCCAAACTTTCTTTCACAACATCGCAATGACCAATGCAATGTGCGCACTGATCTAGTCCGCAAGGACCGACCCCTATCTTCGGTAGCATGGTCTGGCCATGGTCAAAAATTGATTTACACATTATGGAAAAACTGATTCAATATTATCAACACGAAGAAGTGAGCCCAGCTCACTTGGTTAGGGAAGTGGATGTACAACCCAGCCACCCAGGTTTAACTCCTCATCGATGCAGATTTGGGTTCTTATTATTTAAAAAAAAACTCGTTGTAGGGGCTTCTTTTACCGCATTCCTTTCAAAAAAAATATTATCAACACGTGAAGTTAAAGAAAGAAAAGACTGGTAGGGAAAACCTTCAAAAACCATCGATCACATAATTGTTGCCCAAGCTGGCAGACAACCGGTGGTGCCATCTCGACCGCCAAAAGAATCAACATATTAAATCTTCTATTTAGAAAATACTATATTTTTGGTGATGGTTGGTGGCTTATAAATTGTCTTTACGTTGTCTGGGGATGGTCCCTCTCAAGTCCCATGCACTAATTTATTGAGATGGTACCTTTAATGTCTTGGTCCATTGGTCGGCCCATAAATGTACTCTACTACTCCTTCACTCCGTTCAAAAATATAAGAATTTTTAGCTTTGTCAAATAAATGTATCTATATGTCTTTTAGTCTTTTATATAGATTCACTCTGAATTTTTACGAACCTATACACTAAAAACGTTTAGATACATTCGATTTACAAAGTTAAAAAGGAAGTACTTTGAGTGGGTGGCACATGTTTTATGAAGAGTAGAGAAATAACAAAGAAGTACCTATATTATTCAGCGTCATGTTGTGGAAGCTATATCGCGGGCCGGTTTGTTATACTAGCAAGATATAAACATCAAGGTTGTATGCCAGTATTTTCTCTTGCAGATTCTAACAAAACATAGATTTTACTCCTATATAAAGACATAGTTTTTGTCCGAATGTCAGGATTGACTTTATGTCATAGGCTCTCGGACACTTTACTATGCCCGGTGCCAAAACTAAAATACTTTAATATGCCTTTTACAATAGTATCACGTTGTACGGGAGGTTGGTTGCCGGACATACAATGGAGAACCCAGCGAGGCACCCACGCACCCCAAAATTGGAGTTGGTGATCGTAGGTCATGACTCGACACTCAACGTTTATTATTGGACGCATCTAGGCCATCCAATCTTACCTCGACAACTCTGCCTCAATATCTAACCATCCGCACGATCTACTCTCCTTAGAATCTCATTTGCGCCAAACAATCCTCCTCATAATCATAAATGCTTCCCAAAAATCACTTTTTATACCATTTCCTTAAGTGACTCATCCTATGTTGAACGATCACCCAAATGACACGCTGGTTAAACAACTCTACAACCTAGGTCTATAAGATCGTATTCTCTCCCATATTGTCTCAACCGAATCAAATATCAACAGGAGCAAATCATTCCTTCCCTTATTTAGTTGGCTCGGTAACTTGCCTCATTATCTAGGTTCTAGCTACCGGCTGGTAGCCGGAACGAAGTGCCTGTGTCCGGCTACGATCTGCTAGCTGGACGCGAGCCGTCTGTCTTTGTTCTTGTCCGGTCAGGGTATCCGGGGATCATCCCCCGGCACTAGCTCCCGAACACGTGTGGATTTCGTCCTTAGGTGAAATGTGCGCGCACTCCCTCTTGTGTTTGAATTTTGTGTCCGGCTGCCATCTGACGATTGCGCTACGCGTGACGTCAGTTCTGACGCCGGCCACGCGCGCACGCGCCATAATTGCGTTGACGCGCACAGCGGTGCTTCCCATCGCACGTCGTCTGGGGAACCATCGCTTGCCGCTTCGGTTTCCGGCCCAGGATCTTTTGCGCGCACGGTGCCAGCACAGGGATCTGGAGCGGTGGCGGAGGTGTGGCACGGCCCGGTGGGTGCCACGCGGCAACATAGACGGTTCCCCTCCCCTTGGTTTAAATACCGCCCAGGGGGACGGTTTTCCCCTTCCACTACTTGCCTTCGTATTTCCCCCTGCGCCCTCTCCGCTTCCTCGTTGCCTCTGTGCGCTCGCCGCCGGATTCGCTGCGCCGCCCGTTTAGCGTCGCCGGCGACATGAGCCCTCGCCTCTCAGCACCCGCCTCCATGGCCAACGGGGAAGTGATGGCGTTCGAGCGATGTGCGTGGTGCAGGACGTCTGTGATGGAGGACCATATCGCCAAGTACCGCGAGACGCGGGTGCCGCCGCCGGAGTCGGAGGTGAAGGTGCGGCTCGCGCCGCCGGAAGAGGAGTCACCGCACCCGTAGGAGGGGGAGCGGGTGATCTTCCTCTCCCACCTCGCGCGCGGCTAAGTCTTTAGTTGATGCGCACCACCTAAAGTATTTATTATCTTAAAAAATGTTTTAGATCTAACTACTAAAATAATTTGCATGATGTGGCTTAATCATGTGCCTTTCAAAAACTCCGTTTATTATTTGGGCCTTGAAGATGCGAGGGCATCATGTTTATTATGTCAAAAATATTATGTATTCATCTTTATATAATTAAATTATTATTTCCTCATATTTATGCACTTAATTGAAAAAATACACATAAATTATTATTTCCGATATTGAAACATTCATAAAGGTGTAACTTTGGCATTTATTTTAGGTATGAATTTTTTCATGTTGTATGTGGATATATATAGTATTCCGGTATGATTGCTGCTATGGTTCTCGAAAGAAAAGACTTGTGTTGAGTGTGTCTTAAATATCCAATCGAATACATATTTTTTCTAAGGAAAACAAAAAACTTAACAATCCAATCATGGGCACACCCTCATGTATTTGGTTCTTGTAATCAACCCTCATTTATATACTGCATCATTGATGCTAACACTAGTGTCTAGTTACTCCTAAACCATTATTTTCGTGAATTTCCCATTAAAAATCTTGTATGTATCTTGTATTACCAATGGCCTACAAAACAATAATGTAATACAAGTAAATTGACTGAGTTGTAATCTTTTTTTTAGAGATCCAACCATGTATATTTATATTGCATTATATTATCTGGTATGTGTGGTGATTACTAATATGTTTAGACCATGTGTAACATGTGCTTGTTGTTCATAATCCAACTAATATTAAATATACACTTAAAATTATTTATCATGTTCTGTCCTTGCTCTTCTATTCTTTTTGTTAGTCAAAGTCTTATATCTTAGCTTAAAATATTTAAAATTCATTATACTGTCATTGAGTCAAATCTTTCTTATCTTTGCTTGGACCGAGTAGCATTTTTATATTGTGATAGATACTTTAGTTGTTAAAACTCAGACATATACATCTTTCTATACAAAACCTTTTATTTGCTTTGTGTTATACAAGTTCTTTTATATTTGAGTAGATAATTATTATTAATAACAATAATATATTCTTATCCTTCACAAAAATGAAATAATCCAGACAATCCAATGCAACTTCAACATATTAATTTAAGCACATTTCACTGTCAGTTGTTTAAAAAATATTAATGGAAAACTTTTGGAATTTATCAAAAACAAAGTATACATCTCAAACTAGAAATTTAGGGATCACAATTGGTTGACTTCTAAATTCCTCATATTCACAACTATAAAATTTACGAGTAATTTCCTAAATACTCTTTTTTAGATATTATATTTGCACATACTTTGGCAGAACAATCTGAGTTAGTATTTCCAATAGTATATCCACCTGCTTCTTGTTATACACTGATTTTAAATATGTGATACATATTTTTTGCAGCATGCATTTAGCAACTTTTTTTTAGGCGTGCTTTTAACAACTGCTAGATATGCGAGCTAATTTGTTGTTATTTTAAGCTTGTGTACGGGAGGCAATAGATAATTGCTCGACAAGAACAACTTCTACTATTGTTTTCTAAATCTACAACTCAATGTTTGAACCTTTTCATAGGGCATGCTTGCAGCTGTTTTTTTATTAGCACAGCTCGTAATAACGGTTAGATATCAAAGCTAATCATTATTATTTCAAGGATGTGTAGGTGTGCGTGCACGTACCGGAGGGTAAAAGGTCAATGGAACATATCAAGAGAAATCAGTGTCGTGCAAATAGAAACAGACATACATGTAGTAGTACTCCCTCCGTCTCAAAATAGATGTCGGGACTTTTTCTAAATTTGGATATATCTATATACTAAATAGCGTCTAGATTTATCCAAATTTTGAGAAATCTCTAACATCTATTTTGAGTCGGAGGGGTTATATGATTATAGGGATTTCTATCTGCGTGCCCCTGGTTCGTTAGTTGTACTCAGTTTTCCCCAGCTACTTAGTTTTTCCTCACTTTTCCCCTCCCTCCATTCTGAAACCCTCATATGCGCTCGGACGGGTGGATGCCGTTAGGTCAAAGGCTGGACCGTTACATGCTGACAGATGAGACCGTGTTGGGCGGGTCCTGTGTTAAGCGTTACGTTACGTCGCCTCGACCGTTACATGCTGACAGGTGGGGCCGTGTTGGGACGGGTCCTGCGTATGTGGTGAAGGGTGGGGCCGCGTTGGGACGGATCTTGCATACGTGGTGAAGGGTAGGGCCGCATGGAGACACGTCGGACCGGTCATTCTCGCTCCGAGCCTGGAACAACTCCCACACCGCCCCTCCGCTCCGCTCCCCCAGCGTCGTGCCCTCCTACCTGAGAGCCCCTCCTACCTTATGTCGTCCTCGGTCCTCGAGCCGTGCCCTCCCCTAGCCGCAGAGCCTACTCCGGCTCCGCTTCCTCCCCCGCTAGATCTACTCCTTTCGCGGAACACCCCTTTCGCGGAACAGTATGCGACGCCGACAGGTGTACCTGTCCTCCCCGTCGAGCGCAGAGAAGATTGGGTGGAATCAGAGGGATCTAACGCATGGATTCCATCTGGGTAAGTATTGTTTCCCTTTGTGGATTGATTATAGGCACTAATTGAGCACGAATCTCCGGTGCTCAGCTAACTGCCTTGCTTTTCGAATAGGATTGATCCAGCGCTGGCATTTCGGCTAGCGGTTAAACTAGATACTAGCGTAATTCGTCGTTGTGAATGATATCTCTCTAGATTTTACTTCCCAGCGGTGGTTGCAACCTCCATAACTCTCAGAGATTTGAAAGATAAAATATATTCTAAATTCCCCTGGAGCAATGGCGATTCAGTTGATTTGTAATATTTCAACATTAGCGAGCAAAGATTGCTCTCACTAACTAGCGAAGCTGATCTGGTAATGCTTTTCTCTTTGAATAATGCCGAACGTTTTGGTTGAATTCTTCTTCATGTGCAACCTAAAGTTGAACACACGGGAAAGAGGGCTAAAGCATCATCTGGTGGTCAGGCATCATCAGGTGGTCGGGCATCATGTATCTCTGTTGTCTCTGCTAATAGTGTGCTCCCCCACGCTCCTTGTAGGTCCACAACATGACCATCTGTTCGCACTGCGAGTGTAAGCCAAATCACTCGTGCGGCCGATGTGGAGGACGAAGCAGAGCTTGCCGACGGAGCGCCTCCACTAGATGATGAGGATGAGTTGATGTTTTCTGAATTGGTAGATAGATTCAGTAAACACGCATTAGAGGATCAATACACGGAGGAATTGGCCCACGGTGCCAGATTTGATGACGCTGATGAAGAAGAGAACGAGGAGAACAATGATAGTCTCTTTTTAGCCGAGTACGATGGTGAGGACTTGCCAGTAATTGAGTGGGACAGGAACGATCCTAAGATTTCAGAAACAACCATATTTGAAACGATGCGGGACTGTCATAATGCCCTTACTACATATTGCATCTGCACCAATAATGATTATGTTGGTGAAGTGCCGATGCCCGAACACGCAGTCGTTCCGTGCGCATCTGCGCAAACGCATCGGCCAACAAAATTTGGTCGACCGATAGGTAGCGCCGGACGTGGTGGACCAGATGGGTCGCATCGTTGGAGAGTGTGTGTGCGGCCCTCATGTCCGCGCAGACCTGTTCAAACGCGATAGAACGCGATAGAATAGGATGGGTTGTTTAATTTTCTATACATATTACTCCCTCCATCTTAAAATAGATGTTACAGGTTTGTAATTTTGACAAACCTGCAACATTTATTTTGAGACGGAGAAATACTTAAACATTTAGCAAGACAATTTAACTAACTAGAATGTCTCTCTTATATTTACGAGCCAAGTGGGTACTGTACAAAATAGTGTCCACACAATAATGTGAAACGGTCGGTCCACGAGATCCCAACGCGTGGTATGCATGGGATGACCCATATTTACCGGTGTCTGCGCTCTCACATGGTATGCATGGAATTTTAGGTCAATTTTGTCTGTTCTGTTGTTAAAAATACTTTGAACGTGTTTGGTTCATGACTTTGTAACGTAAACGGATTACGTTGGTAACTGGTACCATTAAATTATATTTGGTTCGCTTCCTCCGTTAAAGGATTACATGGAATCAGATTACAGCCCTATACAAAATCGATTCCGCCGCCGACCGAGCGTTACCAGAAACGATATGGCCAGTTCGCGTCTTCTTCCCCCACCTCTTCTCCCTCCTGATCTCCACTCTTGCTAAAGCGCTGCCTTCGCCCCCAAGAACCCCTCCTCCGCTCCTTCCTCTCAGGTTTCGTCTGACAGACATTGACCGACCTTACGTTCATCTCCCTCCTTTCAGCGCAGTTGCCAAGCAACTCGTCTGGGTCTCTCAGCTTCATTAGTTCAGCCATGCGGGACGGACATAGAGGTAGCTGAGAGTGCGAGATGGATGCCAACCTAAGCGCCTTCGGTCTTGGTGCATTTAATCCCGTCGAGATCTGACAAGTTGCAGTGCAGATTTCTATAAATCTGTTGCAATACTACCCTTTGGATTTCGACTGGTTTTGGAAGGTTGTAATTGATTACCTTTACATTCGTGGAACCAAACAAGTTTAGACTTTTGTCGATTCCCTTTACGTTACCAGTGTCATTTGATTACATTTACGTTTCCGTTACATTTCATGAACCAAACACGTTCTTTATATTTCGGGAAATATAAAAAAAATACTTTTTTTATGTTTATATACAGAAAATGTATAGTACTTTTATACTCCCTCTGATTCATATTTCTTGTTGAATATATATATACAAATTACTTCACTTGATCAAGAAGCCATGTCACAGATCTCGTATTTTTTGTATTTTATTATACGTAGTGTCCCGATTCACGGATCTCCATAGGAAGAACCTTGTGGATCGCATAGGTCTAGATAGTGTTTGTCCTTGGTCCAGGTGATATATACGTCCAATAATTCCAGGCCATACGCTCCACATCATTCCGCGTGCGCTGTCCCGATTCAGGCCCTGTCTCCAGATCTAGACGGGAGGATCTGTGGATTAATGTCTACAACAACAATGCATTAATGTCTACCGGTGCCGCTACGGCCCTGTGAGGATCGTGGCCTCCGCTACCCCGCGCGTGTAGTTTAGCTAGTTGTTTCTCTTGTAAACGTCTAAATTTGAGTGGAAATTTTTATTTCAGTTGATTGATTCATATACCAATTACATATTTTTGACCTACACACCGCCCTTCAACCGATTGATTCATACTCCCGCGTTGCCTACTCGTCATCATCCTGGTGGAGGCCACCGAAGGGAAGCGGTCGCACCGCGGGTGTTGGTGGCTCCATGGGTAGTTCCCCGCAGCGATGTGGTACATGATAGAGGCAAGCGTACGATCCAGATCGCTCTACCACATCCTCCGTTTAGCATTGCTCTTGTCCGCCGGCGGAGTGTCCACTAGTAGAGACCGGGCCTTTAGTCCTGGCCCGTAAGGGGCTTTTATCCTGGTTTTCGAACCGGGACTGGCTGCATTAGTCCCGGCGATGTGGTCCATGCCAAAGGCAAGCATACGATCCGGATCGCTCCACCACATCCTCCGTTCAGCATTGCGCTTGTCCGTTGGCGGAGTGTCGTTGCCTCCGTATCTGGCCAGCTTCGTCTCGCGATGCTCGATAAAGAATTCGCGCCAGGTGCCAAGGTTGTCGAGATCCCACCTAGGATTCGGATGCTGCTCCGCCGTGAAACAATGTGCTCATGCCAGATGGCCGCCACCAGCTCTGCACCTTGCGACACTGGTGGCATGTGGATGCAACCGGTGCTCAGTGTCCACCCGCTAGGACAGAAGGTGTCCGGAGGTGCTGGGTATTGTGCCTCGTATAGGGAGCGCACCTCCTAAACTTGGAGCCAGCGGCGGCCAGTGTACATGGCAGTGATAGCTTCGGCTGGAGGAGGAAGATGCCCATGGAAAATGCTGGAACGACCAACATATAGCCAATACAAGGGCGGGAAATGGCAGAAAAAGGACGGGGAAGGGGCGGGAACTGTCCGAGCTGCAGTGACGCAGGCGACGAAGCGGCGTCGCTGATGGTAGCAAGGTCAGTGACATTGATGTCGAGGGCAGCTCCCATCTAGCTTTGTGTGCCGCTTACACACGGGCCCCATCGGCCGATGCCCGAACACGCAGTCGTTCCGTGCGCATCTGCGCAAATGCATCGGCCAACAAAATTTGGTGGACCGATAGGTAGCGCCGGACCTGTCGGACCAGATGGGTCGTATCGCTGGAGGGTGCGCGTGCGGCCCTCATATCCGCGCGGACCGGTTCAAACGCGGCAGGGTAGGGTGGGTCGTTGAAATTTCTAAACATATTACTCCCTTCGTAATTTCGACAAACCTGCGACATTTATTTTAAGACGGAGAGAGTAGTTAAACATTTAGCAAGACAATTTAACTAACTAGAATGTCTCTCTTATACTATTTACGAGCCAAGTGAGTACTAAATATTGTCCACACAATAACGAGAAACGGCCGGTCCACGAGATCCCAACGCGTGTGGTAAGATTTTCCTTGGTCGTTGAGTTAAGTATATTATATATGCACGCGTTGACTGGGGCCGGGATCAGACAGCCGTTCCGTTTAGGATATGTCATGGTCGTATACTCGTATCGTACGCACTACGCAGGCCGGGCCGCGGGAATTTTACCTCCTACCTCCGGAGACAGATGGTTTACGACGTAGGTAGGGTGGTTAGACAGTCCCACGAGAGGAAAACAGAAATTGAACCGGTAAGTTTATTGGAGGTGGCATATCTTGTAAATTATTCCAAGTTTAGAGGTAGTTTTATAGTGACGTACCAGACCATCAAGACCATAAGACTTTTAATTGTAAAGATATTTAATGATTTGTAGAATCTCAATGCAAAATTGTGTACAAGATTTATTTGCATGAACATTTTCTAGTTTTACATGCTATGATACGGTATCTACCTATGATTCTCTAACCATCTCTTTCTTTATTAATTGTCGTGCCACGTCAGATTTTTGCCAACATGGCATGCATGATACTAGCTATGATACTTCCACTAGGACCAGCCTGAGAGATGCGAGGTCTGTGGGCCGACACTGATAACTTGCTTGACCAACACACCGCCACCCCTCTATAAATAGAGTCTAGCGCTCTAGGAATTCCATCAATCCAACATTGCCATTTGCTATTGTTCTCTGGGAATTTTATCCAACCATGGAAACCAGCAAGGGTATTAAGAGTGTGGCTATCTGTGTCCTCATACTAGCTTTAGTTATGGAGCAGGTCCAAGTAGAGGGCAAGATTTGCTGCCCGAGCAAGTCAGCAAGAAATGTGTATGACGCATGTCGTTTGATTGGTCCTGAGAAAGTGTGCGCAGATCTTGGTAATTGTAAAATCGTAGGTGGTTCAACCTGTCCCGGCGACTATCCTAATCTGCATCTTCATCTCCCTGAATCTGGTAACGAGCAATCACCCTTGATTTCCAACTTGTTACCCGCTGATAGGTAACTATTTACATACTTGTGTTTTAATTTGCTTTGGCAGGTGAAACGGACGTCAGTGGGTACTGCACCATTGGATGCAAGACTTCCGTTTGTGACAACATGGACACTGGTAATTATAATCTACATCATTTGTTTTTGTTTCTGTCGATTTTGAAAAATAGCATTTGTGTTTAAAACATACATAAATTGAACTACTTTTGCAGCAAGTTTTCTTGGCCAAGAGATGAAAATCGACATGGAACTATGCAACAAAGCATGTGTCCATTTCTGTAACAAGGGTGTTGCAATTCCATCTGCTCCAGCCTGATCATGCGCTCGCCTTCATGATTTCTGTGGCCAAGGTCGTGTTGCCATTCTCGTTTCAATAATGTTGGATATCATCTGTCGTATCCAAGCCAGTGTGTCCTCTATTTATGTATGTATGTGTGTGTTTGCGCATTTTTCGCTTGTTCCAATAAGAGTCATCGCCATGAATCTATTTGTACCCTTGGCCAATTAATATAAATGATACACATATATATTATGTGATCAGTTACAACCAGCGGTGTGGCCCGTACATTTATTCAACTAGACTTACTACTAATTTTATTTTTTTTGTATATAATATTTCAACTTGCTTCTCTTTGTGGACAAATATTGACACATTTAATTGTCAGCTATAGTTCATTATGGAAAAATTTAAACTAGAGTAAAATATTATAGCCCATTATGTCTGTAAAATATAACATCCCCCTCGGGCAAAAAATAAGTGACATATTTGTCTAAATTCACATGTATCTGTACACTAAAGACATCTAGATACATGTGAATCTAGACAAACACAAGCCACTTGTTTCCGGATTGATGTATAAAAATATTGGAGAATATTGATGCATGCCTATGGAAAATCAACTGCGTTGATGTCCTCTCTCAACTTGCAACACCATAAACGAACTTGCCATTTAAAATAATTTTTCATAGGATTTTTTATTTTTCATAAACGAAAGATGTTGGTGGAGACGCTCCGGAAGAACCAGCGGATGGTGGTGGCGTCGATGGTGCTCCAGTCAGGGTCATGTGGCATGTCGAGGAGGTCGATGGTGCCTTCGATGTGGTTGAGGAGATCGTACTCGCGAAAGAGGAGGCCGAAGTATGTCTTCCACGCGAAGAAGTTGGCCGCAGTGTGGGTGTTTGATCGGCACACGCTGGAGGACAGGGACTTCGCGGATGACGGCGACGGAGGGGCCGGCGAAGGGGTTGGAGCTCCCAGATCGCAAGGAATGGAAGGGGTTGGAGGGGCCGGAGGTGGACAAGTCGGCCATGGTGGGCGAAAGTATGCGTGGACACGAGCTGGCTCGGGCTGGCTCGAGCCGAGCCTCAGAAAAGCTCGGGCTAGAGCTGGCGAGCTCGAGCCAACTCGGCAGTGAGGGCGAGCTGCCTCCAGGGGCTCGGCTCGAGCCAGCCACGAGCTCGCGAGCTGGGCACGCCCAGGTCAGAGGAAACGATCCTTGTAGCTGTTTTCTTCCAGTTTTTTGCACATTTGGCCATGAAAATTGAAGATCCAGTGATCCAAACTAAATTCTACGAAAGGAGATTATAGAAATTCAAATATATATGAATCCATTCCAACCATAAAACTGGAAAATTGCAACAAGCAACAAATTAACAATCATGGAAAGGATGCCAAGCTCACACCAAAGCTTTCATGTACTTCCTCCGATCCATATTACTCGAATTTGTCTAAATTTGAATGTATCTAGACATGTTTTAGTACTAGATACATCCGAATCTAAATAAATCCAAGTCAACTAATGTGGGCCGGAGGGAGAAGTTGTTTTCTTCCAGTTTTTTTTTTGCACATTTCTCCATTGAAATTGAAGATCAACTAGTGGATCTACACATTTCCCCATTGAAATTGAAGATCAACGGAGGTACCTTGCTGCCACGCGCTCGCCGCTCGATCTACTGGGGACTCGCAGAGAGGGGCGTGGCGGAGAAGGGCCGTGTGGAGGAGAGCCGGAGAGGGGCGTGGTGGAGAGGCGCGACGACCGACGAGGTTCAGGCGCCAGCCTGGGCGCGGCGGGCAGCAGCGACGGCGCCCAGTTCCCCTTCCTCGACCTAGCAGCGACCTGGAGACGCCGTCCTGGGGAGGACCCACGAGTCCACGACGTGCCTGCCTCTTGTCTGTCCATATCTCGGGCCAAATCCTTCCAACCCAACTCTATACACCGGCCCTATTCAAGGTCGAAAAAAAACGCGAGCTGGACGAGATTGACCGGGCCGAGCCCGAGCCAGACCGAGTTGGCCGCGGTCCACCTTTCCAGGCTCGACTCAGTCCAACGTCTCCAGCGGGCCGAGCGTAGTGCCAGGCCGCCGAAACTCGGGCCGAGCCGGCCAGACCGAGTTTTACGTCTAGGAATAGGCGGAAGCTTGGCCGCAGCGGCGCCGAGGGGAGGCGGCGCGGCTAGGGTTTGGTGGGGAGAGCCGGCGGCGGCAGCATCGCCAAGGGAGGGGCGGCGGCGGCTCGGCTAGGGTTTAGGATCTGTTAGGCTGATACTATGTAGAGAGATTGTACAACTCCAATAGGGCCGGCTAAGATTACAAGCCTTGGTGTACAAGGAAACTACCAAGAAGGCCTATACATATATGTATATCTCAACACGTAGCAACGCATGGACCCGTTTGTGCTAGTACATAAATAATATATGAACCCCAGTTAAAACTAGGATATGCGTCAGCGTCACCTACGACGTCCTCCTCCGTGATGGTAGTAGCGCTGTGGTAGTAACTTGTTTGTATAATTCCATTGCCTTGTCCATAACCTTGGGCTGTGAGAGACACATACATCTTTCCTTGCTAGTAGGATAGAAAGATGTGAGGTATTCTATCAATGTGGCATCGTACTCCATCTCTGCTGCCGTCTGCCAAACCTTGAATGCAATGTGTGGATCAATTCCAGCAGCAGCAAGCAGCATTATCCCAATGTGATCCGCTTCTAACTCTTTTCTACATATACATGCAAGAAACATATCATGCATATCTTCCAACAACATGAACATAATGGCCAGATAAAAAGACAGAGAACATTATTGTACATGCTCCATCGTTTATTTATGGACAATGTTACTGATGTTTATGAAGAATGTGATTGAGATGAAGCTTAATTAACTAACCTTCTTTGTTGGAAGGACGACATGAGGGGTACTTCATAGAGAAATACGAAGGGAGATACGAGGAGGCTCAAGCTTGACATTCCCTTGTGGATCTTAAGTAGCCAGTCGTATATCCCTGATGTGTGTCTTGCCATAACATGCCCAATCTGTATAAAAAGAAAAGTGAAGTTAGTTGTAACTAATAAGTAAGGTTGCACCTACCCACACAAGCAGCAAGATCTTGTCCATCGATTCAATAAGGAAAACCCGGCTATATGTAATTTGCACCTCATGCGCGAGTGAGACGGCGATCTCGGCATCCTTCTCAAAGTGGTGGAGCAATCCAGTGTAGACGACAATCTTGCCGGCTCCCGGGAGGCACTTTGGGGTGATCTTCTCTTCGTCTACGAGGCACGGATGATCTTTTGGGCGATGCGCTGGACACGGACGGCGTCGGGACTGCTGGGGTCGAGAATCTCGGTGGCGTGCTCCTCCTTGAATTTGGCGAAAAGGGCCTCTTCACACTCCCGCGCCTCTTGATGAGAGAGCATCGCCAAGTGGGTGCGTCCGGTGAACGGCACCGTCTCGCCGTACCTGCGGCGGGCGGCGGCGTACACTCCAGCGGCGGCGAGGGCCAGCGCCACAGCTACCGTCGCCATGCCACGTACGGGGCAGCCGGTAAGTGACGGGTAATCTGGTTTGATTGCCACAGGCGCACACAGTACCCGGTGCTTTCTTGTATTGATTGTTAAGAACGTGGGTACATGCATATATATATAAGCAGGACTAGGTGACCGACTCGGACTAGTAGGACTACAAGCAGTCGGAAACTAACTCCCACTCATATTCGGACTCGAACATGACGCCCAACCGCTGGTCGACCCGTTTCAGAAAAACTCAGTGGCCTCGCTGGCCCAACGGGTATCCGGGGCTGACCCAAAATTTAACAATTAAGTTAGATTTGTTGTTAAAAGTATTTGGTAATTCTCGAATTTTATAACAAAATTTCTAGCATATTTTGTAACAAACTTATTAGCATATTCTTTATTGGATTTGGCTGATCTTGCGATGTACTCCGTCCGTTAAATTTCCGATGAGAGACGACCTATGTCCCAAGTCGTTTAGTTGTCTGTTTCTGGCGAGAGTCAGCAAGTGTAATAGCGTATATATAATCGGAATTCTTATGTATTCAGGGATGGGAATCCCTAGCGCCCCTACAGAGGTAATCTAATCGCGCCGTTGTAGCCACCGGCCCTCGCCACGCGGATGGCGTGCCCAGCTGCCAAAGGGGGTTATGGCGATTGGCGAGGATGGGTGCGGCGATCGGTGGTGGGCTAGGGCGACTCCGACCGCGACCGATCTCGTCGAAGCGACAAGAACTGGGCGGCGTCCCTGTGCCATTATGGTGGATGCCTCTCTTTTGGGCGGCGTTCGACCATCGGCCAGAGGCTCGAGTCGTACGTGTTGGCCTCCAAGGTGGACGGCCTGATCCGTGGGGTGGCCACGTTATGCATGCGAATCACGGGATGACGGCGAGGCGGAGCCGCGTGATATGGCCCGTCGTGGGGAGGTTGGTTTTCCTATGTGGTGATGGCGCCCTCGCTCGCCGAGCAGCAAGTGCTTGTGCTAGAGGATTTGAAGACCGCTGGCGCAACAGGTCTTTTTAGCCTTTCGGCTGCTAGTGTGGTGGTGTGGAGGAAGATTGGCTCCGGCGAAAGCTGACGACGCGGTGTTTGCCGACGTCGCTCTCCTCTTGGGGGTCATCATGGAGCTCTTCGAACTCACCTTTCAGTTCAAATCTTCGGATCAAGACCTAGACTTTGTAGTGCAAGGTCGGACAACAACGTTGCTCTAGCATCACTTCCCCTCTTAATGGTGCCGTCTTCAGAATTGTAATAACCCACGTGCTCTCTCCAGGATGGACTTTAACGACTTTGTGGACAAACTGGTGTGTTGTGGCATCGAATGTAGTGAAGACGCAGCGCGGCGTATCGAGGTATCGGCAGTTGACGCGTGATGATAGATGTGCGCAGGGCGGGTGGTGCTGTTTGGCGTCGTGGTGGTGTCGACGGCAGAACTGGCACGGTCAATACTACGGTCACTGGGTCGAAGATGGATTCACGGAAGATGTCTGCAATGACTTCTAGAGCGTGCGCCCTTGTGCACAATGAGGGCTTTTAGATGTGGTGTGTATGTGCGAGGTCAGGTGTTGGTTTGTATCATGGATACCACCCTCATAAGTCCTGTAGGTGTAGTGACGGTTGTCGTCAGGTCGGTGGCTTCAGATTGATCTTTTATAATGGTCTTGTAAGATTTTGTTGACTAGTCTAATAAAAAGATTTGTGCATTTTTTTGTGAAGAGGATAGGTTGTCAAAGTCCATATCCAAAAAAAATAATCTAAAACGGTTATTTTGCCTTTCATTTTTGAGGATGATATAGTACGATGCATTTTTTTAGAGTATGATATACCAATGGTTTTTTCTCCACGGCTGAATTTTGAAATCAAGCAGATACTTCTAATGTAATTTTCACAGCAGCAAATCAAACCATCAGTTCGAGCACGAAACGAATCCGATTCAAGTGGTTGAAAAAAATATACTCCTACTTTCGATTAATACACATGCGCATATTCAGATCATGCAGTGTCATGGAAATGGCCACGACATGTCGTGGCTACCAGAGGTAGCGATTGAGTAGATTGGGGCAAGGGCAAGTGAGCCATCTGCGGATCAGGATTGACGAGACTCAGGGATTTACCCATGTCCAACCCCCCCGGTAGGGTAAAGAGCCTACTTCCTGCTAGATGTATCTCTATGGGATTACAAGAGAGGTCGAGCTCGACAATGAGGACAGTGAGTCGCCTCTATAGGGTGTATCAAAGTGTATCCTTGTATCCCTTGTAGAGGGTACCGTAGGGAGACTTATATAGTGCTACCTCGTTAGGGTTTATATGGATATAACTGAATCGGTTAAGGCTTCAGTGATCTTTAACCTAATCCGACTGGGCCTAGATATGCTTCTAAGCCTTTTGCATCCATTTGGCATGCTCTTGGGTACCAATGCTTCTAGTCGCCGTTCCAGCGAGCCCACTCGTCGTGGGCCTGGTCCATCGAATCCTCCTCCCGGGCATACCCCCGATTGCATATCCCTATTAGTAGTCCCCGAGTGCATCAGGGGTTCGGCGAAGGCTTCAACATGGCAGTCGGAGTAGGCGAGTCCGAGTGGACGCCCAGTCGAATCGGTGACGAACTCCTCCAATGAAGGGAGAAGCACGGGCTCGACGCATTCCATCGCATTAGGCGAGTCGCGCAAGCCTCTGGTCGCTGCTTCAGGCGAGTGGAACGAAGCCAGTGGAGTGGAGCGAGTGATCAGATTTGATCGAAGTTGGACCGTTAGCCTGGTCAAACTAGCTGATATGTAATCTATAATGGTACTTTGTAGAATTCCCTCGAAGTAACGGCTAATCCGGGGTCCTTGTTAGCGCCGCTATTTAAGGGGAATGCTGGAGCAGCATACAGATCTCACTCCGCATTTCTACATTCCTTCTCCTCTTCTTTCCAAGCCGCCTCTGATCCAGATCTCTAGCCAACCGAGATCGCTTTCAATGGATGGCCTCCCAAGGATCTCGGGGGAAATCCATGTGCACAACATTGCAGCTGTAGTCGTTCGAGGAAGCCAGAGTGCTCGTGAAGGGGAACTAATGAATCCCTGTGGAGAGCGTCCTACCTGGGGTGCTCCACCCACTAGATCCATCCTTCCAGGTTGTTGTCCTCCAGTGGGGGGCCATTACCGTCGTAGGCTTCAAGGCAGGCCATAGGTTGCTATCACAATTCTGGCATTCCGAGTCGCACTTGCGAATGTCTCGTGTTTTGCATCGAAGTTCTTCCATGCCTTACCATCAGATGGATGTCCCATCATTTCCTGTCCGTGCTCGTCATGGCATCTCTTCCCCCTCTTGTGCCACTTCATCTGTGTGGCAGTCTCCTCGGTCATGTAAAACCGCTGGATCTTTTTATGAATGGGAGATAATGAAGAACTGCAACGGCGATATTTTTCTATGTCATGTGACCATCACGTCCCTTTCTATCATGATTACTTATAGCCCACACTTGCTGCAGTACTTGTCATCCGCAAACTGTTTCAAAATAAAAGGCACCCTGCTGGACAACAATCTATCTTTACATAATCCATGGTGAGCGCTTTCATGTATTTCTAGCATTCGTACATGGTTTTAGGTAGACAATGCCCTTGGGGCAACATGTTTACCATATGTAAACAATTACGTTAAAAGCTTGCTCGGGTGGTGGCGTACTGGAACTTGTCGGATAGTATTTGCGAGATGGCATCGAGCTGAGACACTTTCACACCCAGGTATAGAGGCCTTTTAGCCGAGCCCATCATATCAAAGAAGGCTTTGCGGTTGCCTCCGGTTCTTCCGGTTCTGGCGGTTCCTCCCGTGGAGGTGGCGAATCTGGAATGTCGGCATCACGGAGATCCTCTAGCATGTTTCTAATCCCATCGTCCTCAATGCCATCGATCCGATGTCACATCACCTCAGCTCTATCATGTTCATACTGAGAAAAGTCGACCGAAGGCTCGTAGTCAAGCATATACCCGAACTACCAAGGTGTTTATTCATATCATCTTTTGCCTGATGACGAAGCCTCATGCAATGAGCGCAAGGACACATTAGACGAACTACCTTTGAACCACACGACTAACTCCTTCACCAGAAAATTGTTCATACATACCCACTCATTTGTTCTTTCAAGTGCACTAATATGGCCACTATACATCCAACCATTACCATCCATCCTCTTCTTCATCGGTAGCCATAGTACAAATATAACATTTCACATTAATTAATGGCATCGAATTAATACACAAATTTTACGTTGTTATTCCATGTATACACCAAACATGTCTAATAGGAAAAGGTATTTCCTAATCCCACCAGAGGATGTGTGGATTCGATACATTTCTCCACGGTCTACCCAAACCCGAACCGAGACAAAATTTCGCAGCACTTCCCCGCTGTTCTCCCGATACACGTCTTGGCAAAAATACCGAGAGAATTATGCATCGGAGAACAACAAGGAGGTGCCCGCCGAAATCCTGTCTCGGTTCGGGGTAGACTGTTGAGAGCGTACCCAATCTACACATTCTCCGGCTATAGAAAAAATCGCGTGGACAATCCAAAAGTTACGGTTTTAAATATGCAACCGAATGCATATTTATTC